>UYYA01004617.1:66331-83364 GCA_900624975.1 Angiostrongylus costaricensis
GTTACTCCCCGGAAAGGACAATAGCGCGTTCGTTCCCCACTATAGACACCTGCGGTCCAGAGTTTTGCAAATATCTCGGCAACGTTGTGGTTAAATTCCTTGTTTGTTGTAGAGTTGCACAGAAGGTCGTAAGCAATGGTGATGAGAGCAATCGACAGCCCTGCTCTGGGTGTCTATTTGGCCCTTAGCGTGGCCAAAAATTGGATGTTGCCACGCTACCACCAGATGTCTTCGCCAATGCTAATATACCACTACTAAACAATACCCTATGTTCAGTAGTGGTTTTGTGACTCACAGAATGAATTTTCTTCAAAGACGTATTAACTGGTTAGGTCATCTTCTTGTCGTTGTGATACGGCACTTTTGGTTTCTCTGTAATCTAGTCTAAAATTTAATACTTGAACAGATATATTTATATGGTCCTCACATCTTGTACATGCACCAGCACTTCTTCCATTCGTTCCATTTCTTCACAGTTATTATCCACTTTCAATGCGATCGGGCTCGTTGGTTCGACGGTGAATTGAAGATCTGTGGTCTATCTTCAGTGAATGTTGTTCGAGTGTGACTTTTCTTAAAATCCCCAGAATGCTGTTCAGTGCGTTTCCATTTCTTAACCATACGCAGACGCCAAGCGTTGTTGATCAGAGAGAAATTTCTCTCCCTGTGGCAAGAATCATACTATGGTTGTACTATAGTCGCGGTATCCTTGATCCTTCATTCACAACGATAACTATGAATGAGGGCAAATTCCCTTCGTTAATTTATTCTAACCGAGTTGTCCGCCCTTATACGCTTCTTGCACAAAAGTCGTAATGTTACTCACATGCAGCTTTTAGTTTATGTCATCTGGCTTATACATCATATTTCAGCCGATTATGTGGCGCACACGGAACACGAACGGTGGTTGTCGTTTTGTTTCCAACAGTATCAGCTGGAAAACTTTCTTGAATGTGCATCATATACCATTACCCGAAGAGTGACTCTCTTACGAGGTTATGTGATAACGGTGCCATAAACAGCGTCGCACACTTGTCATTCTACTACATGTTTTTTTGTCCAGGTTCTAGCAATTCGATCTCCAACTCTATTCATTTGCTTGATCGTTTTTGTTGTCGTTGCATGCCCGTTTTTCCTGTGTTAAGTGATTTTATTTATATTGAAGGTAGTGGCATGATATTATGAAGTATACCTGGACTACTCAGAATATCACCATAAGTTAATTTGTAAAAGTATGTAGTAATGTCGACAGAAACAGTAAGACGAAAAGTAAAAGATCCGCTAGTTTTTCGAATTTCAGCCAAAAGTATCAGCAATAGTTTCTTCAGTCACCAAATGACTTGGTTACACACCCACCAATAAAGCCATAATCTGTTCCTGCTGCCTACCAGAACTCATCAGCACCCTCTTCCGATTATGAAGACACTAAGGAATCCAGAAAAACATTGTCTTACTTTCACAATTTTTGGTGACTTTAGGTTTATTCGAAGATGGTAATCGCTTTGTTATCTTATTCTTCTTGGCCATGTTTGGGCAATTTTTTCTATCCAGTTCTGTGCTACTATATATCATTGCAAAACACTTTTTATGCACTTTGGGTCCTAATGATTGAACCATAGCACAAATTGCGTTTTTCGTAAATATTGGAGGTAGTACAACCACAACGATGGTGAGATATTTGCAAAACTCCGGACCGCAAATTTCTCCGGTGGAGAAAGAACGCGCTATTACCCCACTTCCGAGGGATAACGCGTTCACTACCACACCAAGCCGGTCCTTTGTTTTGTAGTTTTTTATCTAACAGCACCATCAGAAACTATTCGTCAGCGCTGTTGACCTGGGTAGTCCAAATCGGTATTGAAGCCAGTTGAACTGATGTTGTCGAAATCACAATTTTAACTTTTTGTTTACTGCCTATAGCAATATTTCACGGCAGGATGTTATATGTAATATAACCACAATGCTGCTGAGGTACTTACAAAATGCCTGATCGTAGGTGTCTGTCTAGCCGAAAAACAGGCGAAACTAAGTACCCGCATGGTCCGGTGGTGAATTCGCTAGCTCCCAGAAATCATATCGCGTTCGTTCCTCACCGCAGACGTCTGCAGTGCGGAGTTTATACAAAGTCAAAGTTTATACAAAAAAAAAAATACAAACGTTAACAAGTCTCACTGACGTTTCACGAAACAGTAGGAAGCTTATCTCCTCTCGCTTTCATATACTTAAATAAGGACATCGACGTATAATGTTTCAGCATTCTTTATTGCTACTTGCTTTTCATAGCATGCTGTTATGTGGAATACAATCATACGGATGCTGAAATATGAAAGAAACTCGTAACCTCAGCTGCGCTTGAATTCCGAGATAAGGATGGTGTAAAACGTGAGTCTACGGACAGGATAATCACGGATTCGAAGCGCAGTTGATGCTCCGAGTTTTGCCCATATCTCAGTATCGTTGTGATTGATTACTGCTTATTTGAGACAGCTGTAGTCATGGAAGCTCTGGAGAGTGCGGGTGTCCCCGCACAGTGTATAAAAATTTTTCATGAGCCATATGAAATTCTCACCACGAAAATGTCACCATTCTGCAACGATATTGACATCGATGTAAAAAAAAGTGTTAGGCAAGACGATATCATCTACCCAAAATTATTTGGCGCCACTATGGAAAACCTTGTGTGAACAGTGGAATGGGAGGATGTGTGAGTGAAAACCGATGGTCCATACTTACACCGTATTTCCCATGTTGATGAGATCGTCATATGTTAGCCCTTGTTGATGAGATCACAATAATTTTAGAAAAAACGTTCTTCGCCTACACAAACCTCTACAGACGACTAATGAATTGAATAAGTCTCAATTTATAGTGGTTTCGGGACATCGTTTTTTGAATTTAGCGGCTTTTTCTCCTTTTTGCGAGAAATAGAATCTTGCACGAAAGAGGCGATGGTCTGATTCCGTGTAGAATTTTGGGACAGCAGTGATATCGGTTTGGAAAAACGTTTCATTTACTATGATGTGGTCTATTTCGTTATGGTACTGTTTATTGGGAGACTCCCGCGTCCAGCATTGAGGGTGGGGCTTCCGGAATTGTGAGTTACCATGGATGGTCTCGATCGTGATGATAAGCTCAGAGAACCGTTCACCTTGTTCGTTCCATTCTAATCCGTGAGCCGCAGTGTGACGTTCTTCAGACGTTTTCTTGGCCCAGTGTTGACGTTGAAATCTCGATGATCTTGAAGAATGTATGGACTTCATTGTGGAACTTCTCCAAGTTCACATAAAACACTTCGACTTTCTTCTTCGTCATAGTTTGATGTCGGCGCGTAGACGACGAAGATTGTTAAAGCCGGAATATAAAAGACCGACTTTCTATAAACCTCAGCATAAATAGTTGATACATTTGTTTATATGATCTTATACACTGGTGTTCTTTAGTTGATGCGAGGTTGCTATAGGTTTTCGCTGCTGTTGTCGTTGTCGTTGGTGTTGTTGGTCGACGGCTGACGCTTCGGTGATTTCGCCTTCTTCAGAGCCTTGACGTATTTTATACAAGAATACTTTAATTATTCGGTGGAAGAAAGGCTAAAGTATTAACGAAGATCACACTTTGAATAGACGCCATATTGATCCGAAAGGCTACTCACCGTGGTGTTACGAGTGCTCATTATCTGCATATCGTTCATGAATTCTTGCAATCTCCGTCTCTCCCGTTAGGACAGATCGTACAGTTTTCAGAGCTTGACAAACGATCATAGAGACGGTTGCGAACTAATTGACGACGGAGGCTATTGTGTGGGACGTCAATAATCGTTACATAATTTTTAAGACCACTTTTTTAAAGCATCTCTTAACGGTGTGACTTACTTCATTTGATATGAAGGGTAGCATAAAAGTGATCTTTTCGTTACAAATCTAGCGATTCCTTCCTTACCTCTTTTCCTGTGCACACATTTTTAGTCGTACGGTACATGTTTTTGATAAGTGATTTTTCACTCATGAATAATGAAAGGAGAAGTAGTGAATTAGTATATTTTTATTACTTGGCTTACGATACACTTGGAAAAGAAAAGATTTATTTCCCATTGCATACTGAATGCTGAATACAGTAACGGATGCCGCTGTGATTGTCAAAACATACTCCTCACTTCTTCTTCGTTTTTCGCCTTCACTGAGATGGAAGGATGTCGTAAAGCCAGTCACGTCTGCTAAACATGATTAACTGCCAAACAGGTTTGGTGTCTGGTAACAACTGCAACACCATTTGCAACCATAGACGACCCTCATAGGAGTTCATTGCGTGTATGATAAAAGAGCGAGCACAAGTGATAAAATCAAATGGGTAATGGGTTAAATGACCCAAGACTAAATTAGAACAGATAGAACCACAAGTGTTGAAAGTACAAAACACCAAATCTTACATGGGTTTGCGTTTTCTGTATCGCCATTGTTGAGGTTTCGGATGCTTCATTCTTCTTTCTACTCTGAAACATCGACGGTACCACAGGCGCAATATTATGTTTGAGTTTATTACCATTCAAATAAGTTCTAACATTGTCTTCTACTAGGACTCAATTCTAAAAACACAGCGCTCCTGCTACTCCTAAAAGGATCAGCTTCCCACTTGGCTGGATACCGACAGTGAACAGACGGTGTCTTGGTGACTAGGGACGCGTTGAAAATCTCTGCAACTGGTCGCCTTTTGGCTAACAATGCAAAACTTCACGTAGTAAAGACGATTCTCAACTGGGTAGTTGAACATTGTACAACCCGGCTATAGCGTCTTCCATGTTTCGATGCATATAACTGCGTGCTTAAGTTTTGACGCTAGGTTATCCAAAATACATCCTTGTTAGCTCTTACAGTTGCAAAGCTTGTCCTTTTGGCCGAACACTTGTAAAGATCATGTGCAATCCTGATAGAAATCTTGCACAATAATTTAATATTGTTCGAAATTCTAACCACCAAACAGATGTTTGTAAGTCGAGATTAGAGTCCTCATAGATAGATCAGAAAGTTTTGCACTAATAAATTTTCAGCACTTTTGGAGTCCGTTTCCACTTTGGCTACTTTGGTTTTATCCCCAAGTTCTTCAGAATTTTTTGTGTTTTGCGAACAATTTGTGGTGTACTTGAATTCCTTTCTGTTGCCTTTCAACTTGTACTTTGGCTCTATCATACCCGTCACTAGTTTCTAATGAGATGACATACGTTGTTCTCTTTATATTACATTTGTAACAAATAATAGATACATATTATATGTTATGTAAGCCATACTCACGGATCTTCCTCAGAGAGAGATCACATGTCGGTTAGTCGTTAGGCAACGTTTAGCGCCCGTCCCTAGGCGGCGCTTAGGAAGTTAGTTGTGGACCAAAGCAAGCTTTGCTTCCCTGAGACGCATTTCGTGGGAATACCCATCTCCCACGTTCAGAGAAGTGCCCCAGATAAGGCAGTGCTGGGTAGGACAAGTACGAAGAGGCTGTTATAATTTTAGCGAAATTTTAGGCTGCCTATATCGCAAAGAACTGAGGTGACGATCTGGATTTAGAGTGCATGCACACCTTCATCTGAGTCCTCGACAAAAGAGTTGATCATGCAGGCAAAAAGGATAAGGTTCGATGTCATCGGACTGGCTGAAACGAGAAGACGCCACCCATTCAACGCCGTCTATGAGACCGGAGAAGAACATTTCCTCGCGACATGTGACACGACAGTAGAGTAGTAGGAGATGTCCGCATTATCGTCAACACGAGTGTGGCCGTGAACGTCGGCACATTCGAGCAACTAAGAATCGAAATCGGACGTTTACGACTGACGAGATTTGGATGAGTACCGGCTTTGACAATCTTTGTCGTCTACGCACTGACATCTGGCTGTGACCAAAACGAAGTCGAAAGGTATTGGACAGTCTTGGAGAAATTCTACGGAGAAGAGCGTACGTTCTTCAAGGTTATCACTGGAGATTTTAACGCAAAAATCCAACCTAGGAGAATGTTTGAAGAACGTTATAGTGACACTCACGGATTAGAACAGAACGAGCAGGGTGAGGGGCTATTTGAGTCTGTCATGACGGCAAGGACGCCATTCTTGGCTATTTCAACTCAAATTCTAGAAACACCACTTCCAACGTTGGACATGAGACTCTCTCATTAGAGTGTGCTAAATAGACCATATCATAGTAAATGGAAGGTTTTGTCTTACCGTGCAAAATTTTATTTCTTGCAGAAGAGAGGAAAAGCCGCTTAATTCAACAAGCGAAATCCCAAAACTATCATAAACTGGGAGTTCATTAGTAGGTTGTTAGGAAAATTCCATTCTTGATAACATCAGCAAAGAATACGATCGGCTTATTCAGTACCTTCACGTTAGCACTGTGAAAAATACGAAACGAAAAAATATGCGAGTCTCCAAGAGGGGTCCATCGCCAGAAACGCTCAAGCTGTTAGGCCACCATGGAATTACGAGTACAAGTTAAAAGCAAACGCCTACTAACACCCAAACTTGCAAAAGATTACAAAAAGCGATAAAAAAAAACATAAAAGAAAAGATAAAAGATACCTTAAACAAAAAACGGCAGCAGTTACGGTTGAAATTGCAGAGGCAAAGAAAACCACTAGCAAAGTACACCGGAGATTTGCCAATTATAAAACTAAGATGACTATAATCTGACGCCCAGACGGAACGATTATAGCTTTCAGAAAGACAAAGCAGAAAATCACTCACGATGACTACTGAGATCTCCTCAATAGCCACGTCCTCCTGCCCTCATATGAAATAAACATTCTATTTTGTCAGTGAAGAAACGAACAACACCTGGTCAGCACACGATAACATCTGAACACCTGGAAAACCCCTCCCGTCCCCATAAACACTTTGCATAGACTCTTAACAAGCTATCTGTCAGAATGCAATCCAGTGGAAGACCAGAGAGACTGTGCTGTTGTTCAAAAAGAGAGACCTCCACGATTTCTGCAACTATCGCTCAATCTACTTGCTGTCTGTCACCTACAAACTTTTCACTTGAGTTATTCCAAATACGATTGAAAGAACACTGGACGAAGGACAGCCATGTGAGCAAGCAGAGTTTCGAAAACGATTCAGTACAATAAACCATATCTACACGATAACAAGACTCTTAGAAGCATCGCGAGACAACAAGATACCATTATGTCTCACTTTCCTCGGAAGCAGTCATGGAAGTTCTGGACAACCCAGCGAGAAAGTCCCTACTCCGTATACAAGGATTCCTTGTAGCAATGTAAAAACTTTACAACTAGAACACCACCATTCGACAACGATATTAACATCGACGTCAAAAGAGGGGTTAGGCAAGACGATACAATCTCGCCAAAATTATTTACGCCACTCACCAGAACGTCATGCAAACATTGGAATGGGATAATATGGGAGTGAAAATCAATGGTCGACAATTACACTATCTTCGCTTCGCTGATGACATCGCCCTTATAACAGCAAACATTAGCCGACCGGTACGAATGCTTGCCGGCTTCGAAAAAGCCTGTGGAATGATTTGCTTTCGACTCAATCTCACAAAAACGCTGTTCATGAGGAACGGACACGTTTCCTATGCTCCATTCACACTCAACAGAATTAATATCTCTGAATGCTCCAGTTACGCCTATCTAGGCCGGGAAATCAACATACGCGATGAACGACTTAGCTCTGGAGTTTAATAGGAGGAAGCGAGCGGCTTGGGGTGCTTTCAAAAGCCTCGACGATGAAGTGAGGAGAACAAAGTGTGTCCAACTCTGTACCCACCTTTTCAACTTCACGATATTTCCTACCTTAACGTGTGGGTGCATCGGATACTTGGTCGCTGAGTAGGCAGAAAGGAAGACTACCTCAGCGTTATTGAACGTGTAGTCGAAAGGACGGTGCTAGTAGTATCCCATGTCACGCAAGAATGGGAAGAGATCCGAAGCTCCGACATGCGTCAACGATCAAAAATCAAAGACGCCGTTCTGTACGCCACACAGTCGAAGACAAGGTGGGCCGGAAACATAATGCGTATGGACGACAACCGATGGAAAAGAGCCGTTAGTGTAGAGTTCTTCACGAAAGCCCTAGAGGAAAGCTGTGTTGTTCATCGGGTCCTTAGAGCGAGTAGAAACCAACGGTTACTCTTGTGTGCATCAGGGAAAAATGAAAGATTTAGTGGCGCCCGCTCGAGTAACGCGACGATCAATGGGACGACAAGTAATACAAAGTGATTTAATCCATAAGAAATTAAACTAGAACAATGTCAATTTTTATTTATTTCCCATTACAATTTCTTCACGGCAGGGTGTTATGTGTGGTACAACCACAATGATGCTGAGATATTTCCAAAACTCCGGATCGCAGGTGTCTACGGTGGGGAGCGAACGCGCTATTACCCTTTCCGGGGGTTAACGTGCTCACCACCACACCATGCGGATCTCTGTGCTTGTTGTATCACACATAATATCCTGGTGTGAAAAAATTGCAATAAATAGGCATTGAATAAGTTTGAACACCTGTAGATATGGTCATGCGAAAAATGTAACGCTAGTTAGTGGTATATGCAATGAATGCACTAAAGTGAAAAAAAGTGAACGGAACCTTTGTGTGGAAGTCATCTAGTCGTTTTAGTTTCTTCTAAGAGACTAAATTGTACCTATGGACGATTCTAATAACCGATGGTTTTGTTTACAAGTTTAGTAACAAAAGAAATACGTTATTAACATTCAACTAATAGGTTTACAATTAAGCGAATTGCTCGCCCTTTTGGAAAAAGTTCACCAATATTAGTAATCTCCTCATCGCACACACTTCAGTCACCGCATTGTTGTCGTCCTCAATCGTGTCGTCGCGCGAGGAATTCGTTTCGCACTTCTCTTTCTCTATCGTTCTCATTGCCATCTTAATCAATCTGATCTGCTTCTCCGACTTCTTTCACTGACCTTTCTGAAGACGACACTCACCTCCTCGGTGATCTCGCCTAGGTTGCTCGGTATATTCAGTAGTTGATCCAGTGTGACGACAGTTAGATCTTGTGATGTAACTTTCGGTCTAAAATTAATCAAATATGAAAGATTGAAGCATTCACAACAGTCAGTGCCGTGAGAAAGATATTAGTTAAAATATTAGTTCTTGTATCACAGTTTTGCGTAGTGTTCCAGTCTTTTTCAAGATCATGAGTTCCAACGGACGTGTACTGAATGCCTCGCTCTTAAAATCTAAGGGGTCAAGCACACTTCGATTCCAACATCCATCGATCTTAATATTGTTCCCAGCAGTACTCTCTTAGTATTTCATACTGGTCTGGTTTCCTGTGAAAGGTTGATAAAGTGTTGACGTGGAGAGCGACCTCGACCACGTGAATTCAATCGTTGAGTTGTCGCTAAAAGATTTAAGAGCCACCGCAACGAATTTCGATGATTTGGAAAGTTTTTGTCTCCTTGTATCTCATAACGAAATACTGTTTAGTCTTGCAATAGGAAAGACTCTTCTTTACAAATCAATATCTCACAGCTCGCAAAATTAGGCAGTAATGCTACTTTATGGTTGGCTTTTGATTAGTGGTTTCACGACAACGCAAACTTACAGCGAACATGTATTCCAGATGTAGCACTGGGCATGTTCTCCGCCTGCTTCCCAGTCTAATTTCATAGAGCAAGTGAAGTTCTCCTTTTTAAACAACTGCAGCAGTAGGTTCCGTAACAAAGTGTAGTCTGTAAAAATCAAAGACGGGGTTGGTAACAACTGTGTACAGAAACAGGTCGCCAAAAAGTTCTTACTTCTGCGCAAGAAGTACTGTTTCAGACAATTTATGTAACAGCTTAAAGGATGAAGGATAAAGCTCCCGGCGTTGATCAATCCCTTTAGGGATGCGCCGTGCATTCGACCTCATTAAGTATCGTTGCAGGTGATTGAATGCATATCTGCTCTTTACAATGACTCGCAGTGGTATAGCGATGTATCGAGTCAGTGCTGCTATCTTCCCAGACCAGTCTGGTACCAATTTGCCGACCCAGCAGGGATGGAAGGCTTGGTGGGCTATGGGCACGGGGGTCGATTGCACGTGTGTTGCAGAGCGCCACCGATCACTGAACCACACGCGCCCATGTAAGAGCTTCATGTAACAGCTCACATAGAGAAAAGGTATGCGTACAATGAAAGAAGAATGCATTGGTAACAAAGCAGTTTCTGCACATTCAAGAATTCAATCGAATGTATAGCTATTTGTTGCGTTACCCGGAAAGAAGAGGAATTGACCTGTCAAAAACGTTCATGAAAATCAGGAACTGGGACGAACAAATATGACATGGATAAAGGTTCAAGTTCTGTACGCTTGGTTCAAACAAACTTCACTATAGATGATTCCAGCACAACAAGTCCTTGAACCTTTCTGTAAAAAGGTGATTTGATTGAATTTTTTTTCATTTCTACTGATGTGTTTTAACATGAAGACGTGCTTGGTGCTCGTAGCGCAATGGTAGTGTTACCTTTGAAAGGCACTGTCTTTGTGTCAGAAGAGCCTACTCCACCAGCATTCAATGAAGTTTATGACGAAAACCGGAAATCCTAGCGTAGCAGATAAAATCAAATGCAAATCCGAAAAGGTTCAAGCACGATGGATGGAAGGGAACGAATCGAATGGAAGAAGAACCGGGATCCGCGCAATATGCAACGTCGGGTCATGCGAAAAAAAGTTTAGAGTGATGAAGTGCGTGAATGTACATTGTGAGGAAACCGTAAAAAAATTTTCTACAGCGACCTACTGCCTACAAACTACTCAGTTGAACGTTTTTAAAAGACTGCTTGTTTATAAATGTAGTAGCAGATTCATAAATCAAGTATTAACAGATTACCAGGCAGATCCCGTTGATGGGTGAATGCTGATGGCACTTATAGACAGAGCTAGGTGAGAGACAGGCGAAATGAAGGAGCCACATGGTGTGGTGGTGAACGCGTTAGCCTCTAGCAAGGGTAACAGCGCTTTCTTTCCCCACCGTAGCCACCTGCGGCCCGGAGTTTTGGAAATATCTCAGAAACATTGTGGTTATTAACAGGGTTCCCTACAATTTTTTTTCGTATTACAATGATGTTGTTAGTAGTAACAGGTATAAGAGTTTTGGAAAGATTTGCAGAGATATTTATATTAAAGAAAAAATAAACTGAGTAATTAATCGTGCTTGAAAATTTTGTTGTGATATCTAGATAGAAACATCAATATGAAGAAGATTCTCCAAATTTGATGTTTCTTCATCCGCAAAGTTTTAAAAGTCTTTCCAATGGAGTTTGGATGTGTTTCTGTGCATTTGCTTCGCAACTTAGCAAACATGAAGTCATAAAAGTCATCTGGCCACAGAACCACAGTTATACCTGGAGCGATCGCATAAGTGAGTTGTTTCAGGTGAACAACAAAGAGCTCGAACTCTTTGGGACATTGTTCCAGAAGATCGGCTTCTTTCAAGGTTTTTTCGCGCTCGGTCTGTCCGTGATCTGTCATGTTTTTCCTGTAAACAAAACACCGAAATAAATTAAACCTAAAAATGGGTGACCTAAACTCTCAGTAGACGGCAACTCTATAGGTGACTTGATTTAACTGAGAAAAGAACTGTATCAAGTGAAACCCAAACAACACCCTAGTGCGCACTATTTGCATCGGAGAGCGGTGACAAAACTTAGTAAATACAATCGTTGAGAAAGTCCTAAATGCTTAAATACCGCTTGAGGCTATAAAAAACGTCGAAATTCTGTTAGAACTGAGAATGATCACTTCATTCCTGCAAAAGTTCTATACAGATTGCTTGTAAAACTCCAGAGGGGACTTCTGAAACGTAGTACAAAAGGCAGTCATCTCAGTTACTAGTTACCTAAATGTGCAGAAAAAATTCATCGTTTGTTCAAAACCTGATGGGCGTCAGATCTCTGGTTGAGAAGTCAAAGAACCAAACAACTTCATCAGAAATGAAACAGATAGCAACGCAGTAGTGTTCATCTTGTTTCCACTGTATGTGTAAATTATGTTAGCAACACATTCAAAACGAAATCTGAAGAGGAACGATAAGAGGTTAACGTTGTTCCACAGAAAGGTCGTTTACGGTTTCATTAATCTCGAGCTTTATTTTTAACCCATCGTTCACCTTCTTAATGCTCACCATGGAAGACTGCCGATAAGCATTTCGACGAGCATGTAGAAGAGTGACCAGAGGTCGTCATGCCGACCCTGCTCTTCCCGACTGTGGGCATTGACAGAACAGTAGCGTTTCGTTCCTCTAAAAAAAAACTCTGCGAAAATTTTTGTCTTTGTTTTGCTTTTCTAACTACTTTTCACTGAACAATTTGTTGTTGAAAAGGTGTTATCTCATTGTTAACCCATCTAATTCAACCATGACCTGGACTCTTCTGTGACATGTGACATGTGACCTCGTAGCGGATTAATCTCCAAGGAATAATACAAGATTTGTTTAATCTTGTTGTGCTACATTTTATGGGTGGTAAAAAAAGACAAAAGGATAAAGCTCTCGGCGTTGATAAATTCCTTGCGGGTGCTCCATCCAATCGACTTCACTCAGCACCGTTTGCAGTTGATTGAATGCATATCTGGCCTTTACAATGATTGGCGGTGGCTGGCCTACCGATGTATCGAGCCAGTGATACTATGCTCCCAGACAGGTCTGATACCAATCTGCCAATAGCGGACGAATGGAGGACGTGGTGTGCCAGGTGCGCGGGATACCATTTATATTTCAAGGCACCTCCGACCACTGCACCACACGCACCCATTTTGTTGGTGTTGGATGATAATAAAACTTTTGTCCAGCATGGAACTGGTGTGAACCTTTTCAATGATGAGATGGTAGTCGGGTTCCTTCAGCGAAAGTATTATTGGTACATAAATTCTATCCTTCACCTGGAGATATGCGACCGACACGCGTGTGGGACGTCTATTACATCCACAAACAGCGAAACTATCGTTCTTGGAAAAACATAGACGTAGAATAGATACGGTGCTATCCCCATACATTGTTGAAAAACATGTCCATTTAGAACAAGTTTAAAGTACATTATTATAGAGAACCCGCTTTCCAATTAATGCAAATGCATAAAGGATTTCTCTGCACATATTAACATGTGCGTTAATATCTTCAACTACATGGCACTTATTTTTAGTGTCTCTCTCCTTTCGTTTATTTCGATAAATGTAGATAAACAAATGCATAGAAGACAATCTTTAGTAATCTAAGAATATAGGAGATTGAATGGCTGTTCACTGTTAACTAAGAAGATAATAACGCGGTTTTTTTCATGACCAGACACCACATGTTGTGCGGATTCCCGTACTTTTTTAATTCGATTGGATATCTTGGATCCATTATCAATGATGGCCTTCGAACTTTTTTTGCATATTGGTTCAGCTGCTACATGAAGATTTTACTTGATACTTGATACTTGAACGGCCTGTCCTCACTGGTTGTGCGGGCCGCAGCATAATGTCCATTTTTCGGAGATTTGCTGGCTAAGACATTGTTGTTTCCTGGAATCCCGAAGTCAGCCGGGCCACATTTTGCTCCAAATCTTCACCACTTCAGGCAGTCGTAAGCCTTATGAATCGGAGGAAGATTTGTCACTATACTAGTTTGACACCAGGCCGGTAGTGGTTTCTGGTGGTGGTTTACTCTTAGCTAGGCTTCCTAATGAAAACGCCGGACTCTGCCTCAGCTTGGGAGACCCTGCCAGGGAAATGAATCCCCGCGTTGTACACCACAGTCCGACACCCTGGAACACCTTCCAGCCACGATGAGGCGGTAAGCCTTTGAGAGGTCTTGAAGATTTCATCTTCATTAATGTCACTAAATGCTGGATATGTACATTGTTCTTGGAATCCTTGGTTAGCCTTGCTAGAGCGTTCCCATGTTTTCACCACGAGACGTTTTCAACCGCTATGAATCGGAGGAAGCCTTCTCCAGATATGTTCTGGTCACAAGGAAAAGAGGCTTGGTTACACTGGAAAATGCTGAACCGTGGTCTTACGCGTACTGAACGATATGTCCATCACTGTGCTATCTACGCTACAAGAATACGGTTTCTATTATAAATTTTCGCGTTTTTCTAAATACTGAAGTTTTTCTCAATGTGACTTTTAGGTAAACTATTCTTTTACCTGAACTGTACAAGTTTTCGTGGATTCCGAAGCGCTTCCTTACCGTCCGGAGTTACCTTCTGAAAGATTCATCAGATTTTTGAGTGACTTCACTAAATGAGATTTTTTGTAGAACATTCTGTAGAAGCGTACTCTGAATGATCTTGCTAAACCGAAATCAAGAATGTAGATAAGTTTTTCTTTCGGTGTTCCTGGTAATCCAATCGCATAATTGGACGGTTTCACGTCACGGTGGACAAAGCTAAAGCTCTTCTATTTCGCTGCCACTGTTCATTAGTTTTATGCTAGCCTAGTGTCCATTGTATGAACAACTTAGTTTCAGTTACGAACTAACCCAGCGTCATGGACTTCTTTGAGTGAGTCCACAGCCTGCACTGCGACAACGGTAACGGTGAATAATGTGAACTTCTAAATAAATTCGATCTGTCACGGTGTTTCGGATTAGAACAGTAAACTTTCAACGGTTTACAGTTCGTGAGTTGCCCACAAGGTCACCCCTTAGCTGCTTCTAAAACTCACCGATCGGAGGAGGGTGTATTATTCTGAATTCCTTTGCAAAAAAAGTCGGCTGTTCTCGTTTCGGATAACTTTGCAGGGAAATGAATCCCAACTATAAATTACAATTCGGCGCATGGAGGGATGCGAGGCAGCGAACGAGGAAAGAAGGAATAACACATATGTCATCTAGAAATTATTAAAGCGCTCCTATTTCAAGTACTTTTTACTTAATTTACGTACAAGCTGACGTTTCAGCGGATTTCGCCTTCCTCAGAGCCTAGAAGAGTCAAGTTGACTGCAATCTACACGGTGTTTGGCCGTGTAGATTGCAGTCAACTTGACCTTTCCAGGCTCTGAGGAAGGCGAAATCCGCCGAAACGTTAGCTTGTACGTAAATAAAGAAAAGTAGAAAGAATTCTTCAATCAATGCCGAGGTTAATAGAAAGTCGGACGTGGGAGTTACTTTTTACTTACTTCTCAATTCATCTGATCACAAAAATAAGCCTACCTGGGTTTGAATGACTTTGCGTAAGTCGCTGATAGACGGTCCAAGTAAGCTCATTACCATGAAGTTATAGTTATCAAACTAAAATTGGATTAGAACCATACAGAGCTGGGTTGTTATGCGTGTATGCAAGTTGTTATGGTATTTATTATCATTTTTATTATTTGTTGCTATTATTGCTGTTATTATACCAACTAGTGTTATGTTAATTATCACCATAATTGCTGTGAGGGCGCGTATGCCGCAGTGGTCGGAGGCGCCGTACAACACACACGTGGAATCGATCCCCGTGCCCATGACCCGCCAAGCCTTCCATCCCTTCGGGGCCGGTGAATTGGTGCCAGTCCTGTCTGGAAGGTTAGCAACACTGGCTCGATATATCAGTAGGCCACCGCGAGTCATGGCCAGATATGCATTCAATCACCTCGAACGTTACTTAACAAAGTCGAATGCTTGACGCATCCCTAAAGGATTGATCAATTCCGAAAGCTTCATCCTTTTATCATTTCATACGGCCAATTCGTTATCAGCACTTTGTCATTCTACAGTGAGATGTTTACTGATGTAAAAAGAGACATGAGACGCTGGTTTAGTCTCGACAAAGTTGTTCAACGCCAGTTAACATCAATGCAATGCTCATAAGCAAGCACATTTAGTTAGAATGAGTGGAATACAAAATTCGACGTCGCATGTGGAAGAGCCAGTATTGGTTCTAAGAAGACAACAATAGGTAAGCACGGATTTTTCCTCCGATGCTCCATTCCCTGCGACCGGACGAACATCTTCGGAGAACCCAGCTCTGTGATATGTATGAGTCGTGTACGAGGCTAGTGCTGGAGAGCGGGCAGCTAAGGCGTTCGAGAGTACCAAAGATTAACAAAGAGAACAAACCATCCATTCTCAACATTTCAACAATTCAGTTGTTGATGTGCTGCACAAAGCAGAGAGTAATTCAGATTTTATTACAAAGACCTTGGATCCTTAAAAATATGGGCTTGTTGTCCCTTGAGAGATTTGAAGTCACTGAGTAACTCATCCACATGACTGGGACTTCTTTAATCGTTCAAAGTTAACCGTGACGACAGCTGGCAAGTAATTCAACTCGACAAGCTAAGGGTAAACTTTCCATCCAAAATTTTGTTTATGACATAATATAAAAAGTTTTTTCTTTAATGTTGGAACAATAATTACTGCGTGATTTCTTGATAGACATACTTTACCACTCTCAATCCACATTGGACAATGAATTGCATTGTTTTTGTTGATCTTTCTCAACACTTTCTCTTCCATTTTTAGGTATTCTTCTTCATGTCCACTATCAGAATTCTCCGCCTTAAAACCTTACAACTTTGCTCAAGCATATTTTTGTATAGTTACGATGACCAACTTTGAAAGCAAAGCGTCGATGAGGTGACTCGATGAGTGCTACCTCGTAGATCACTCCACATCCGCCTTCACCCAGCTTTCGACAAGCCTAAAAACGTTCAGAACAGAATATCGACTCTGTCGAGTTTGTAAGCAGTAAATACGGCAGTTCTGGTGGCCTAATATAGCACAGCTCTCGTATTCTTTTACGAAATACACTAATTAGAGAAAAACACGTACAATGTACTTTCCTTTGATGATGGCGGCTAGTTGTAGGTTAACCTTCGATCTTCCCATGAAGTGAGTATGATCGGCCGGTAACAGTGAAAATATCGAAACGTGATGTCCTTTTATACGAACTGAGTGAGGATAACAACAAGGTAAACAGTCTATCAAATCGCTACTAAGTGCTTCTTATACAGCCCGCCAATTTTCGGTTGGTTGTTCCCTGTAAATTTTGTATAATCTAACTGTCGGTTTGGCAATTCAAAACACTTATCCATCTGTTC
>UYYA01004618.1:0-83260 GCA_900624975.1 Angiostrongylus costaricensis
CCAAGTTCCGGGACTCCTCTCTCTGTTGTCTCCCTGTGCACACGCTGGTAGCCGTTCGATACATGTTTCTCACAAGCGCCAGTCTGGAAGAAAAAAAAATGGAAGCCAGTCTTCTTTTGGTTTCTCTCGGGTGAATTTAATATACTCTGACTGTGTGTTCAACAACTCGAAACATCTGTCGATTTCTTCTTGCGCTGAACAAATGACCAAGCAGACATCTATATATCTACAGTAGAGTAACGGACCGAGGTCGATTACTGGCGCTTCCACCTTAGACATGAATGCAATGGCAAGGCTTGGAGCCAGTCGTTGTCCCATTACCGGCCCTCTCATTTGTGCGTAATACCTCCCGGACCATCTGAAGATTGAGCAGTTCAGGCACTCCTTTAAGAGTGTCATCAACTGCTGAATCGAGAAGTCGTACATATTTATTGCTCCATCGTGTTGTATAAGGAGCNAGTCGTTGTCCCATTACCGGCCCTCTCATTTGTGCGTAATACCTCCCGGACCATCTGAAGATTGAGCAGTTCAGGCACTCCTTTAAGAGTGTCATCAACTGCTGAATCGAGAAGTCGTACATATTTATTGCTCCATCGTGTTGTATAAGGAGCTCGTTTATGGCTTGCATAGCGGAGTCATTCGACACGTTCGTATAGAGGGCAGTGACGTCGAAGGACTCCACCACGAACGCGCTGTTGGGTCGCGCGCTACGTAGACGATCCAGGAACATTTGGGTGGTACATTACATGTTACATTAAAACGGCTACATTACGAAGTGGTATCGAAAGCCAAGTAGTAAAAACATCCTAGTTCATTACCTCTCCTCTCATCCCTCTCACACGAAAAGGGCGCTTGTGAGAAACATGTATCGAACGGCTACCAGCGTGTGCACAGGGAGACAACAGAGAGAGGAGTCCCGGAACTTGGCACGGCAAATAGCCATTTTTAATGGCTACGAAACCGTAGCTCCAAATAGGTGTAGAGGAAACCACAGGTACCCCAACGATAACTCTAGCGACAACAAGGTCCCGTTTATACTGCCCTTCATTTCAAATGAAGTAATTGTAGCTATAAAACGCTGTTTAAGAAGGGCCAGTCTAGAGAATTCGGTAACGATAATCGAAATACCACCGAATAATCTAAGGCGCCAGCTAGTTCGTAACCGCCTATACGACCGTCTATGTGCAACGCAAAATTGCATAATTTGCCCCAATGGTAGAGACGGTGACTGCATGAGTTCGGGTACAGTCTATCTGATCTCTTGTAAAGCGTGCGGGGACGAATACGTTGGCGAAACGGGTAGGCCACTCTGCATACGTATAAAAGAACACCTAGTCGGTAAACGTAAGCTAAGTACTCCACTAGGTACGCATAGCACGCAGAAACATAACGGAGAAGATTTTGAAGTNTTTTAATGGCTACGAAACCGTAGCTCCAGATAGGTGTAGAGGAAACCACAGGTACCCCAACGATAACTCTAGCGACAACAAGGTCCCGTTTATACTGCCCTTCATTTCAAATGAAGTAATTGTAGCTATAAAACGCTGTTTAAGAAGGGCCAGTCTAGAGAATTCGGTAACGATAATCGAAATACCACCGAATAATCTAAGGCGCCAGCTAGTTCGTAACCGCCTATACGACCGTCTATGTGCAACGCAAAATTGCATAATTTGCCCCAATGGTAGAGACGGTGACTGCATGAGTTCGGGTACAGTCTATCTGATCTCTTGTAAAGCGTGCGGGGACGAATACGTTGGCGAAACGGGTAGGCCACTCTGCATACGTATAAAAGAACACCTAGTCGGTAAACGTAAGCTAAGTACTCCACTAGGTACGCATAGCACGCAGAAACATAACGGAGAAGATTTTGAAGTGAGGGTTACGATCCTCGCGCAAGAATCGAGAACACAAGCGCGCAAAACTCTAGAGGCATTCTGGATTTCTGGAGGAACTCTAGAGGCAATTCCAAGAATCCGAAAATGAACCGCAGGGAGGAATGCCTCGTTATCACGCGTGATATTGGACAGTATATAAACCTGTTATTCTGATGGGAGAGGCACATTACGCTTCTATGTGAATTCTGTGCGGTCGGTCTTCACGCGACATACTCAGTGAAAGACTCATAGAAAGCGGTGAGTGTGCAGAGCCATGCTAAATGTGATTGAAATCTTGGTTTAGCGTTATCTCTGTTTGGTTATGGAGGTGTTTGGCCGAGTGGATTGCTGTCAACTTGACCCTTCCAGGCTCTGAGAACGCCGAAACGTCAGCTTGTGCGTAAATAAAGAAATAAAATAGCACCTCGTGCTTGCTGAACAGAAGTAGAAAGATATATTCCTAACTTTATAAAGCGCAGGAAATTATACGAAGTATTCAGCTTACCAGACAGCTCTCAACAAATGCTGAGCATCGAAATAAAACTGCTACGCATTTCATTGCGGTGCACACAAAACGAAATGTTTACTTTATTAAACAAGTGTGTGTACAAAGAAAACCATTGTGCTCAGCATTTGGAGAGAAATCTTTGGAAGAGAATAGTAGCTGGGTCTAAATCGGTATGTGGAAAGATTCGGTGTGATATTAAGAGCAAGTTAAGGAAAAAGTTTGAATATCTATTAAGCCGATCAGAAAGGTCAAATCAAAGGACCACCGCTGGTCAAGTTGCAAGTAAAAACACTGAAATAGACTGCACCAAAAACATCCCGAGTTCCTGTGCTAGGAGGCGTAATGCTTCCGGAAAATGCGCATTTATTGTTAGAATTGGGTTCGAGTTTCTCGCCTAGTCAACTCATTTCTAAATCAATCCTGCGTAGGATCACGTATAGTCTGCATGAACATCAAGATCAACTACGTTACAGAGCTAGGCTAGAAAGGTTAGGCAAAGTAGTACCAAGGGGGGTACTACCACCAATACCTTTTCCCCGAACTTTCTTTAAACAAGAGCTACCAAATAGCGATACTGACTCAGTATTTCGTTTATTTTCGGACGACATTCTCCACATACTTAATCACAACCAAAAAGTAAAAATAAGCTCTTACCTCACACACCAACAAAAATGTGGTATGCGCCAGGTTAGAGAGCTTTTGAATTCAAAATCTATTAGACTTTCTATTAGTGATAAAGGCGGAAAATTTGTAGTTCTTCCTAGTCAGTTGGATATTAGGATAATAGAGGAGCACCTCAGTGATGTTTCTCTCTATCGAACATCCTCTGGAAAGGAATACAGAAATCAATACCGAAAATTGAATCAAGAATGGGTCAGCACGGCAAAGACCGCGGGTTTAGAGCCTTCAGTTAGTTCTCCACTTAAGAACGAACATCCTAGTTGCCCTGTCCTTTACTTGCTTATTAAAACACATGAGCTTACTTCAACTGATGATATTACGTCAACGAACCCAACATCACATAAAGTTAGACCTATCATCAGTTGTATAGGCGGGCCAATGGAAAGAATAACGCGGTTCCTAAACTTTACCCTGACCTAGTTGCTAAAATTCATTCCAACCTATCTACCTAACACCAAAATATTTCTAGACCACCTACGGTGCGCGCAACCAAACAGCAAGCATGTAATGGAGTCATTCGATGCTACTTCACTTTATCTCAACGTGTTGAATAACTCTGCAATTCAAACCATTCTCGAGTTGCTCGTACAGCGCGAGAAGAAAACAAAAATGTACAGCTTGTCGACTGCACAACCAAGCAGCAAACCATTATCCACGAAGATCTCCCAACTTTTACGTGTGGCTTTGGCTACGGCTTGAGGATTTTGATTTCATTTTGAATGTCGTAGAATATTGGTCGAGTCGATTCTCCCTTAAGTCCTGAGAAAGCCGGGCGGTAGAGTTCCCAACTGGATTGCATAGAGTGATGTTTTCTCAGACAAGTCCGGTAGCAATTTCCCGGAGGGATGAGAAGTTTGCCTAGCTCAATGCGGAATCATACAAAGATTAATGTCTATTCATAGGTTAACAATATCTTAATTTTTTATAATTGCCTATGCTTCATTCAAGATAGCATACCATGTGAACACCAACCACGAGGATGCTGAGATATGAGCGAAACTCCCAACCTCAGGTGCGCTTCGAATGTTATTTACCACATCAACGGAGGTCCTTGCTTGGTCTTTTTCTTAGCCACTCCTTTTTTACTCTAAGGGTGCTATCAGCCTCCAGTCGTCAACATTAATGACTTAAGGATCATGAATCGGCATTGAACCCAGTTAAGCTGGATCTTTAGTCGAAGGGACAGTTGTTGTGAAGGACAGCACGTGAGCCTTTGGTAAGGATAATCATGGGCAGGAAACTCCACTGAGGTTCCGAGTTGACCCTATATGTCAACACTCCTGTGGTGATTGGTAGGCTTAGCTTTATATGCAAATTATGTTAGGGATGGAATGTATCATATGACGCACATAGAATTTCCTTGTTTCACTGATAATGGTAAAATGTGATAACTTGTATGGTGTGGGCATTTACCTGATAAAACTTGCAGAAATGATGACACATATGTACCTTTTGTGCACTCTGAGTCACAGAATGACCTTTTCTATGTCCATAAAAATCAACTTTTGAAACCGAAAACCGGGTCAGAAGTAAGCCTATACGAGAAAATGCTACTAGTTTGACAGAAATTGTGATAAGGTATCAAACAGCCTTCTGAACTACAGTGCTAGAATAGTAAAGACAAAATTCCGTGATGCTATGCAAATTCTTTAGTTTTATAACTTCTTCCAAATGGGTCGTCATCATATCATGGGTGAAAGGTTAGAGTGTGTTCTCTTGTGTTGAGGAACGTTGTATAACGTCGCTCTTATCTAAACCAAGATCAAGGATCGTTTCAATCTGGAAGAAACATAGTCGAGCGGTAGCAAATTTCCCTCCTATTCAGACTAGGCTATGTTTTGATGGTGATCTTGGAAAACCTTGGTAAAGGTTCCTAGTAACCAAAAACATTTAGGTTAAACTAAAAATATCCTTTCACTCGCATGAATCTTTGAGAAAGACAAATCACTCATAAAGCAAGTAGACTTTCGACTTCATTGGAGTGCGCTTTTAGTACATAGCATAATCACAATATTTATCAATACTCCAAATCGCACACCCCAACTGCTTAGGCATACGCTCGAGGCAATTTGTATATAATTCTGGCGATCGGAAATTTAAAAAACAACAAGCATTATTCTCAAGTAATGTTTGTAGTAGATGGCATCACTAGGTAAAATGTTTAGAACCCAACCGTAATCTAATGGATTAAAATTCAGTGTTCGGGCCAAGGCAGAACTGCTAAGAAAGCCTGAAACTTTTACATGGTTGCTTTTGAAAAGTGTGAATGAGCACAGATATAGAGTGGAGAAAGCAATTTGTTACATTTTAGATGTTTTTTTTGAAGTTCGGCAATATAGACAAAGGCTATTACGGCAGAATCAGTTTTTAAGAGCTCATACTAAAAAAAATTCTTTCAAATCTCAATAAGAAGAAGGATAATATAACCACAATGATGCTGAGATATTTGCAAAACTCTGGACCGCAGGTGTATGCGGTGGCGATCGAACACGCCGTTACCCATTTCGGGGCTAACGCGTTCACCACCACAACATGTCGGCCCTCCGTTTCCCCTTTCTCACAGCTTGTTTTCTATCTACCAGTGCCATCAACAATCATCCATCAACGACATTGATCTGGAGAGCACAAATCGGCATTGAACTCAGTTAAGCTGAGGCCGCAATCGAAATCACAATTTTAACCTTTCAAACACTACCTAGTACTTATTTCACTTGATAAGTAAGTATCAAGTAATCACTACATAGTACAATTTTTCATGGCGGGGTATTATGTGAAATACAACCACAACGACGCTGAGATATTCGCGAAAAAGAACCCGTATGGCGTGGTGATGAACGAAATAGACCCCGAAAAGGGTAATAATGTGTTCGATCCTCACCGGAAACACCTGCGGTCCGGAGTTTTGCAATTATCTCAACATCGTTGTGGTTGTATTTCACATAATACCCTGCCATGAAATATTGTAGTATGCTGCAAATAAAAAGTTAAAAAAAGGATAATCTTACCATGAAGCTTGGTTCCAAATAACGTTAGTCCTCGTAAAAGTAAGTTTTTATAACTATGGGCGAAAAGAAAGACCCAGTCGCTACCTGCATTAACAATTCGCATAAAGAGTTCGATCGGTGGAATGAATTAGAGAATCGCAGCAAAGTAGCAACTGGCGCAAAAAATTTTTTCAGACTCAAGAAGTAGATAGAAGTAGATATAAGTCCCTGTCAAGCGAATATTTCTATTTCAAGAACCAAGTTTATTCGGACAGTGCTTGATGACTTTATGACTCACCGAGAGATCCTAGTATACCGTAGTGCGAAACAATGTTTCCTTTTCGTGACAATTTATAGCTACTAGGTTACTGGAGAAATAATGCAGTTTTTCCTTTTTCTTTAATTTCAAAAATTATTTCAACCATTGCCTGAGCAGTAAGAACATCACGTCGACCAGTCGCCTCAGCGGAAAATTAACACAAAGGCTAGGGGCTTCTTTTTCAAAAGCATGGTGCCCATGAGAGTTAGAACAGCCAGGGTCTCGATTCAAGGGCTTCGAAGTCGAAGAAGTGCTTGTTGCAATGTGAACCATGCACAGATTCAGAAGCACTAGAACCGGGTAGAGGTGGACCCATCCTACATAAGCATCCGTCGTATACAAAAAACCCTAGCTAATTGTTATCACAGCCGCACCGCAAAATCATTTTCTAAACAGATAGGTTTGGTTAGGCGACATCATACCACGAAACCTGTTTACTGCCGCACTGCATAATGAAGTCACTTAAGTAAGACGAAATGAGTACGCATCAATGGCAAATTCCTGTGAACTCTTCGCTTTACTAAGAATGTCATCTTTACAAGAACACAAATGAAGCAGAGACGATGTTTAGCAAGGTCAACGAAGCGGGACAATGGATGAGAATGCGCAGTAATCGGAAGAAAACCTAGTTCATATAAAAGTCATGGTGTTAAGGTAAACAAATTGAAACGGTCGGTTTCCTCACTATACTGGCCACCTCATATATGTACCTGAGCGTTCAGTGAATATAGGGTGCAATATGAAGCAGGATTTACATAGAATGAAAGCGGTATGAGCTGCTTTTGAGCTTCTCATAGTCACCGACCAAATGAAGGACTCAAAAAACCGTGCTCACGTTTTCAAATCTAACGGTCATCTCAATAAAGTATTACGCTGTGAAGACGTGTATTGACACTTCAATAACGTCGAGAATTCTGAGCACTAACAGAAAGTTTAAACGATATCTTCTAGAATTTCAGCAGAACACACAATGTCTAGCTGGAATGGGCAGCACAGATCTTCCAAACGTTTTCTTTCATCGAGATTCAGATGTGTCAAATGTGTAAACATACTTCGTTACTTGAACGGCCCGTCCTCACTGGTTGTGCGAGTCCCAGTACATTCTCCATTTTTCGGGTTTTGCTGAATTAGCCATTGTGTTTTTTGGATTCCCAAAGTACGCCTGGCCAAAGTCTACCCCAGGTCGCCACCACCCAGGTGATCGTCGTCCCTGTGGATTAGAAGGAGATTTATCACTATGCGACTAGTTTGATACCAGGACGGTGGTTGAACCCGGTATTAGTTTACTCTTAGATGGGTTTCCTGATAGAAACGCCGGACTCCTTTTCAGCTTGGGAAACCCTGTCGGGGGGACGAATCCCTCCATTATACATCGCAGTCCGACACCCAGGAACACATCCCAGCCACGATGAGGCGATGAACCGTTGGGAGGAATGTGTAGACATAAGCTACAAAATATAGATGCACCAATCAGATAGTAAGAAAAACAGATGATACGTGGACGAAAAGAAGTAATGAATGGCTGCTATAAACAATTGCTGAAAAATAATATTAAATGAATAATTGAAAAGCTTCTTACCAACAATTTCGGTATAGGCTCCTTAATAGCTTGTAAATGATGGCTAACCTACGAAAAAATTATATAATTACCCTTCATGAAAAAAGCCTTACTGCAGGAAAAGAAATAAACAAATGGGTAGAACCCAATCGGATGCCCGTATTTTTAAGAGAAACCATTAATAAACGGAAAAAGGTGCAAGATTACTACCAATGGAAACCTGCAAATAGATCCGAATTGAGAAGTCGAAACTTCGAGAAGTTATCAAGGACGAGGTAGATATCAACAAGTGACTTTGGCAAATGTATACATCAACATGATAGGCCGACTTAGTTTGGCTTGGATATCAAAACCTTTTATGTGGAGTAACAGAGCCTTTGATATTTCAACAATATCCCTGCCGATTTTTTTTCATCAATTTTTGCTTACCAAGAAAAAAAGTGAACTATTGACCAATGCCGAGGTTAAAAGAAAGTCGGTCCTGGGATTTTTGCTTTTATTCAAGCTTCTTCAACTTTTCAACTTCAACATAGCCAACAACTAACGAACATCTAGTCATTTAGAGAAAATATAACCAGTATGAACAGATTCGCTCTTTAAAAGCTTGAACAAGCATTGTATTTCGAATGGTCAACCATAGATTTTTACACATAGAACATCTGAAATTGCTAAGCATTTGCCAATAATGCTAGTGCCGCATTTTTGGAAACAATATATGCCAACCAACCGAATGATGCAGAACGGATTCTCATCGTAAAAATTCGGACCCTAGCCCAGATTCAAACCCGTGATTACCTTTTCGTGCGATTCATGTGTTACCCACTGCACCACTGAAGCACTCTCTTTTATTTTTCTAAGCCAGTTTTTAACTAGAGAAGGCAAAGCGAGAGCCTCTGTGGTATAACATATGGGACCCCGGGGAGGGTAACCTTGGGTTGGAAACTTGCCTAGGGTTCAATTTTGCAAATACCCCCTTATCACTGTGGTTGTGCTCCATCTCAAACACTTTAGACTTATTCTGGGATCAATGCTAATACTTGAATTCTCGGTCATTGACTGGAGCTTACGGTGATGCTCACATTCACCTGTATCACCTGTAGACCCACTCATTGTCGTGTGACTCGAGAGGGCGCCAATAAATCTTCCATTTTTCCCTGTCGAGTGAAACAGTAACTAAGTGGGTTCTGTTCGCTCTAAGGACTGCTTGAGCACCATACCTTTTTTCTACGGTTTTTGTGAAGAATGCTGACCATAGGATCGGTGGCTTTCCTGCAGTACGTTTGACATCCCGAGGAATCCAGTCACTAACGGCTCTTACCCATCGGTTGTCAATCATACGCATTACGTGTCCAGCCACCTTATCTTCGACTGTTTCGCGTATAGAACGGCATCTTCGACTATTGGTCGTTGACGCAGGTCGGAGCTTCGGCTCCCTTCGCTTACATGTGTGATACGGGATACTACTTTCATACTTGCATCGTCCTTTCGACTGCGCGTTCAATAGCGCAGATCGCTCGTTCTTTTTACCCAGCGAACAGGTTTCTGACGCATGCGTTAGGACAGGAAGTACCGTTGAGTTGAAAATATGGAGACGGAGCTGGTTGTTCTTTGTTCTCTTCATTACATCTTCGATGCTCTTGAAAGCTCCCCAAGGTGCTCGTTTCCTTCTGCACAGCTCTGGAGCTAGGTCGTTCATCATATTGATTTCCCGACCTAGAAAAACATAACTAGAGCATTCAGAGATATTCATTCCGTTGAGCGTGAACGGGGCACATGAAACTAATCCGTTCTTCATTAAGATCGTTTTTGTGAGATTTAGTCTAAGACCAATCCTTCCACAGACTTTATCAAAGTTGTCAAGCATACGTTTCGCTTGGCTAATGTTTCATGTTATAAGGACGATGTCATCAACAAAGCGAAGACGGTGTACTATGTCAACATCGTTGTAGAATAGTGATATCTTGGTTGTGAAAATTTTGTAAAGCTCACGAAGAATCTTTATATACTGAGTAGGGACTCCCTGACTATCGATGGCTTCCATGACTGCTTCTAACTCAATTGAGTCGAAGGCTTCTTCAAATTAATGCAAGTGAGACAGAGCGGTATTTTCTACTCTCGCGTTACTTCAATAAGTCTTGTTATCGTGTGGAAGTGGTCCATCGCACTGAATTCTTTCCGAGAGCCTACTTGCTCACATGGTTTCCTTCGTCTAGTATTCCGTCAATTCTGTTTAAGATGACTCGAGTGAAAAGTTTGTAGATAATAGAGAGCAAGCAGATTGGGTGATAGTTACCAATATCGTGGAGATCACTCCTCTTGAACAATAGCACGATGTTGGTAGTCTTCCACAGAGTAAGGACCATGCATTCAGGCAGGTAATGTATGAAGAGCGGAGTTAGTGTTTACGAGGACTGGCGGAAGGTTCCTCAAGTGTTCAGGCCTCATCCTGTCCGGACTTGGTGCAGTTCCATTTTTCACTAACAAAATAGCATGTCGGATTTCGAAAGGGAAAGCCCGTGGTACGATATTCCCATCCTCTTTTTCATATGAGGAAAGGAGGACGTGGCTATTGAAGAGATCTGAGTAGTATTCGTGAATGATTTTATCCATTACCTTTCTCGACGCCGTAACTGTTCCGTTTGGGCGTCGGAGTGCAATTATCTGTTTTTCAGTGCACGAAGCTTCGGTGGGCTTTGCGAAGTCTCTGCAGCCTTTGCAGCTTCAACCATCACTGCTGCTCTTCTCTCTTCAAGACCTTTTATCGCTTGTCTGCATTGCTTTGCAAGTGCGGCCGTGAAATGATGGTTGCTCGCAGCTCGTGCGGTTCCACGCTGGCGTATCAGCTCGAGCGTTTCTGGAGACAGACGTCTCTTGGTGACTTTCAACTCTCAGCTTTAATAGCGCTAACGTGAAGATGTTGAATGAGCCGATCGTATTCTTCGCCGATGTTATCGACAACGGCATATTCCCAACAGTAGACTAATGAATTGAATAAGTTCCAGTTTGCGGTGGTTCTGGGACTTCGGTTTTTGAATTTAGCGGCTCTTTCTCCTATCCGCGAGAAATAGATTCTTGCACGAAGGAGACGGTGGCCTGATCCCGCCTAGAATTTCGGGACAACAGCGACATCGGTGAGGCAAGACCTTCTGTTTACTATAATTTGGTCTATTTGCTTATTATACTCTCCATTGGGAGACTCGTCCAGCGTTTAGAGTGGGGCTTCTGGAATTGCGAGTTACAATGGATGGTCTTTGTCGCCATGATAAACTTAGGTAGCCGCTCTCCCTTATCGTTCCATTCTAATCCCTGGGTCCCAATGTGGCGTTCTTAGGACGTTCTCGTTCTTCTTGGTCCAATCTTAGCGTTGAAATCTCCAATGATGATCTTGAAGAATGTGTGGCCTTCTGTAGAACTTCTCCAAGTCCATATAGAACGCTTCGACTGCTTCTTCGTCATAGTTTGATGTCGGCGCATAAACGACGAAGATTGTCAAAGCCGGAATTGATCCACGTCTTCTTACTCGTAAACATCCGATTCGGGTTGTAAGTTGTTCGAATGAATCGATGTTCATGGACAATTTTAGCAACCTTTCCGTACATGTCCGTATATGTATGATTGGAGAACATAATTTATAAGTTTTGCTAAAGTCGGTCTTGGGAATTTCTACAGTAGTTGACTTCCCTTTCTAGATGTTTATGCGTCAATGTTATCTTAATCTGGCATGATGAATTACGCTTCTCAACAACTAGATCAAGCTCCCTCAGATACAAAACAAATAACAGATCGTTTTCGAAAATGTTCTTTTAGAGATTAGATAAATGTTAAACGTCTGAATATATCCATGACAGGAGTTTGAAGCAGCAGAATGAACCTTTGCATTCCATGTAGTGCAGCGTAATAGACATTTTAAATCAAAGCAACAAATAATAGGTGTTTTACAAGGAAAAACAGTACCTATAGTAGGAAAGGCTGCCATCGGACGGATGAATCCCACGAGAAGCACGTCCATCATTGACCCATAGAAATCTCGATCATATTGTTTTAAAACATGCACTTCCTGTAAATAACACTCATTCAGTCTATAACAACGTAATGTAATATGGTATAGCGCTATAATACGAGCTTTCACGATCATTTCAAATAAAGGGCAAGCAATCTCACCTCAACTTAATATCTATTACCTAAACATAAACAAATGAAATCCCGAACCAAACGATGCCCTTTTAGTAAACGAGCCACAAAATAGGTGTGTATCACACGTCTCATTTACAATGAAAAACGGATCTGAGAGGATGAGTACTTGATAAATTTACAGAAGAGAATTGAACACACTTTATCCTATCGATGTAATGGTGTATATGGTTATTCTGAAATGTTATCATTATTCTCTTTTCAAGCCTAAATTCTTCAAAAAATTGCAAAATTGTAGGCAAAAAACAACTCTTCAAAACTTCCAACTTTTTAGAAAGAACTTTTCAAGAACTCGGCAGTTTCGTACATCAACAATACGATGAGGTACGTGTTCGCATCTTTCCATCTGTCATCAAAGAGATTCCACTTGTTCAACAGTTGGCTGCTCGAGATTTGCACCCCTGACAAGAATGGCGACTGGTAGGCTCCAAAAAAAAAATAAAATAAAATAAAATAAAGCCTGAATTTCGTCGTGACGAAATGTGACAACAGTTGATAAAATTGTGGCAAAGTAATAAAACTTGTACCTCATTGGCAAGAATTCATAAATTTCAACTGTCCTTATTTCTTCTATAATGCTAAGATATTTGCAAAACTCCGGACTGCAGGTGTCTGCGGTGAGGAACGAACGTGCTATTGTCCTTTCCGGGGAGTAACGCGTTCACCACCACACCATGCGGTCCTTCGTTTCGCTTGTCTCTCGCTAGTTCCATCGATCTCTTGCCATCAGAAATCACCCGTCAACGAGAATTTTTGTGTTTAACAAAATCACAACAGCATGACCTTATGTGGAGTTATACGATGTAGCCGCTTTAAAGTTTAAACCAATATGTTGTAATGAATTTAACTGGTTGAAATAAAAATCTATATAGATTTTTGCCTATGACGTAAAAATCCTTTTATTCTAAATGTATTACGAGCTTGAGTATTGTGGTACAAAATATACACATCTCTTCAAGGCGACAGAGCAAAGACTTTTCCATAAGTGTGCTAAGTTCTGAACTCTTGCACTACTCTATTAATGAAGAAATCATTTTCTCTTATCGAAAAATCGATTCGCCCAGCATTTTTAAGTTTAGAAGGCTAGATACTTTAGGTCACGTATTCAAGAGACTGTTCACTATTTTACTTCTCAGCCGAACAGTTTTCCATCAATTCCGTGCTAGCTCATCAGTGAAAAAATACGTCTGGCGAACCACTACAGTACATATATATATATGTATATATATATGTATATAGGTATATGACTTAGAAGGGACGCTTCTTGTATACCGTTTATTTGATGCATCATCCAGCATTCACTACCATTCACCATAGTATGCTCAGATGATTTATATGATAAAATTCTTTCGCACTGATAGCGAAAAATTTTAGAACCTCTTCGTTATATATTGCAGCTCTTCATTTCTAGTTACAGTCCCACCCAAGTCCCTACCAGGCTGTGAGTGTTGAAGAAAAAGAGAACAAAACGAAAACCACCCGGATCATTTGTATCACCAGTATTCCCATTAGTCATAAAGTGTTTATTTATACGTTCTTATGAACTGATCTTGCTGAGCTGATGCGAGGTCAGTATTGTTGTTGTTGTTGGTCTGTGGCTGACGTTTCGGCAATTTCCCCGTCATCAGAGCTGTGCTGTTACAAGTGGAACAACAACAACAGCAACGACAACTATACCAACCTCGCATCAGCTCAACAAGATTAGTTCATAAGAATACATAAATAAAATATGGATTATTTATGCCGAGGTTTACAGAAAGTCGGTCTTTTGAATCACTAAGTGAATTGATCAAAAACCAAGTAGAATTTCCATTCGTGCCTACCGCGCGTCTAAGCTAAATGAGCTTCATTTGCTGAATGAAAATGAATGGATATGAAGTATATAGTTCTCGTTTGATGCCCTTTATTTTCACTCTTTTCGAAAATAATGGAGATATGGGTTCCTAGCTGAGCTATGCCGTATCATATGTTAACTATCAACTGGACTAAAGCGTTGAACTCGACAGCTAAAGCGACTCAAATTAAAGATGAATTTCTACTGTACCCGTACATAGCGATTCGACATCTCGAAACCACGTCCCGCTACGACGAATCAGTATATACATCTAAGCAGACGTTCTCAAACGGCTAACACATATTTAGCGTTTTCTCTGCTTGGTTATGGAGGTGTTTGGCCGAATAGATTGCTGTCAACTTGACCTTTCCAGGCTCTGAAGAAGGCGAAATCCGCCGAAACGTCAGCTTATTCGTGAATAAAGAATAATAACGCTTCGCGTTTGCTCAACAAAAATGCGAAGAATTTCCCAATAAGAAGGTTGGCAATGGGACAACGACTGGCTCCAAGCCTTGCCATTGCATTTATGTCTAAGGTGGAAGCACCGGTGCTGATCTCGGGCCGCTACTCTAGGTATGTAGACGACTGCTTTGTCCTTTGCTCAACACAAGAGTAAATGGACAAATGTTTCGAGTTGTTAAATGAACAGTCAGAGTATATCAAGTTCACCCGAGAAAAGCCGAAAGAAAAATGGATTCCTTTCCTGAACGTACAAATTCACCTGTCAGAAAATGGCTACGTTACAAAGTGGTACCGAAAGCCAAGTAGTAAAAACATCCTAGTTCATTACCTCTCCTCTCACCTCTCTCACACGAAAAGGGCGCTTATAAGAAACATGTTTCGAACAGCAACCAACGTGTGTGCGGGAATAGAGCAGAGAGAGGAGTCCCGGAACTTGGCACGGCAAATAGCCATTTCTAATGGCTACGAAACTGTAGCTCAGGATAGGTGTAGGGGAAATCCTAGGCCTCCAAACAAGAACTCTAGCGATAGAAGGGTCCCGTTTATCCTACCCTTCATCTCAAATAATATAAGTACTGCTTTAAAACGCTGCTTAAGAAGGGCGGGTTTAGAGAATTCGGTAAGCGTAGTTGAAATACCACCGAGTAGTCTTAAGCACCAGCTAGTTCGTAACCGTCTATATGACCGTCTATGTGCAACTCAAAATTGCATAATTTGCCCCAGTGGTAGAGACGGTGATTGCATGAACTCGGGTATAGTTTATCTGATCTACTGTAAGACGTGCGGTGACGAATACATTGGCGAAACGGGCAGACCCTTTTCTGTCCGCATAAAAGAACACCTAGTCGGTAAACACAGACCAAATACTCCGCTAGGCACGCATAGGACCCAGAGACATAACGGGGACGACTTCGAAGTATGTGTCACGATCCTCGCACGCGAATCAAGAACGCAGGCGCGAAAAACTCTCGAGGCATTCTGGATTAACTCCAGAAATCCGAAAATGAACCGCAGGGAAGAATACCTCATTATCACGCGTGATATAGAGCAGTATATAAGACTGCTATTCTGATGAGAGGAGCACATTATGCTTCCATGTGGTTTCTGTGCTGTGGGTCTCTACATGACATTAGTGGAAACCTCACAGAAAGCGGCGAGTGTGCAAAACTGTGTTCAATGTGATTGAAATCTTGGTTTAGAGTTTTTTTGTTTGGTTAAGGAAGAATCTGGCCGAGTAGATTGCTATCAACTTGACCTTTCCAGGCTCTGAGGAAGGCGAAATCCGCCGAAACGTCAGCTTATTTGTGAATAAAGAATAATAACACCTCGCGTTTGCTCAACAAAAATACGAAGAATTACTTGATCAACGCCGAAGTTAACAGAAAGTCTGTCGTGGGCTAACATATACTTTACCGCTTATAGCAAACCGGATTCCCACTCATTCGTGATAGTGAAAAGTGGTCGATGTGGGTTTCTTTCCGCTCACATCCTATCCGTAAGTTTACTTTGGAATATGTCACACAGCTCTTATACTACATTTTTTGATCGAAAGATTTCCCAGCAAACATGTTTAATCAGGCGCAGTATGATGAGGACGCGGAATTCTCTATATATCACGGCTTACATGAAACACAGGGTTCGAGTTCGTACGCCTTGAGGCAGCACTGCTGCTAGCATAGAGGATAAGGAGATTTCATCTGTCGCAGAGACTGCTGCTGGTGAGGTGAGCAGTCAAATATTCCAACACAAGCACACAGACAAACCGGCCGCTAAAAGGTGACAGTACCGTGTTTGGTCGATAAACGAGTATTTCTTCGTCACATATAAAAGTAAAAAAGTGTTTTAAAAACATGAAATGATATAAACAAGAGCCTAAAGAAGAGGTAAATTCTAAAGAATATAGAATTCCCAAGAAAACACATCTGTTAGAATTTTATAGCGAGAAGTGCAGCAAGAGATGTTACATGCTGGGAGGTACAACGGATAATAACACATGATGACTGCGCTGCGCATAATCACATAACAGTTCATTAGACTTTAATTCCTAGTCGCACCTTATATACACGGCAAACGCAGATTATGTCTATTCTTAGACGTCACACTGATATAGCTCATAGAAGCAAGTACTTATCTGAAATGACATAAACAAAACCTCGCTTACTAAAGTCTTCTTTTTATTCTGATAATGAGGATTCCAACCAATGCTAGCAACCATCTTGTTCACCTAAAAAAAACTTGTTATTGGGTGAATTAACATCTCAATTTACGAAATACCTGAAGACATCTAAAAGCAGCGAAAAAAAATTGTTTTATATGTGGATAACGGGTAGTATTTCCAGTGATAAATTAAGAACATTAGAATATGAACTAAGTTCCTCTAGAAAAACTCTTAATCTCGTCATGATCTAGCGGTAATGACAAGCACAAGCAATGAGCGCCAGTCCCAGCTTAAACACTTCAATCGAAACATTAAAAAGATTTATGTGATAGGTTTTTCCTACTGAGGTTATGAAAGTAGATTTTCTGTCTTTGTTGAGTAGATTGTGTGCAAATTTAGCATTTCTAGAGTCCGAAGGAGGTGAAATCGAGAAAAAGAAACACCAGCTATTGTGAATGAATAAACGCTTTAACAACAATTATGTGCTTGCTAATCAAAAAAAGTGAATTATTCATCGGTGTCAAGTTTTAACAGTGTCAACGATGAAATGTAAAAAACACCAGAATTTTCATAACTACCTCTTCTCCATCGATTCTTGCGAGACCATAGAAAACACCACATGGTATTTCACTTGACAGATTCTCAACTACGGAATCCTCGATGTTAGCTTGAAATAAGATATTGGAGAATAAGAAAAGCAAAGAACAGCATCTCCATAGTTGGGCTGAATCGAAAGAGAAGGAAACGGATGCCTACCTGTAGGACAACCTAGCTCTTTTCCTCCTCTTCCAAAACCAGCAACGACTCGTCCTCGTAAAAAGCAGGGCAAAAGATGGTTGACATGCATCAGTCAGTCTGATGAAATAAACACGAAGTATTGAAAAAACGTCGGGTCCTACAAAATACAGGGGTGTAATGGAGGAGAGATACAGACTTTGAAAAAGGGACGGACAGACAGAGAGAAAGAGAATAAAAAGGAAGATAAAGAAGATGATAATATTATGCTGAGCAGAACCACAACTAGCAAAATCATCACATTGATATTAATCACAGATTGAAGTAATCAAAATGCTCACTTCATCTTTAGAGAATTCTGTCCTGTAAGAGATCATCTTTATGGCAAAGAACCATAAAATAAACACGGAACAGCTATGTTTGAGCAATTTTACAACTATATTTTAAAAAAAAACAACTAGAAGCTACAACGACGAGACCTTGCCCACTCGACAACAAGGAATCCCAGAAAGTTGAGTATGGCGCAGAATTAAATAAACGGATTATTGGGAAGGATAGAAACGGTTTACGAAATAAAAGAAATCGTTCATCACAAATGAGACCAAGTACTCCAAAAACGGTCAATTGGCTAGTGAAGCTGCAAGCCTCTAAGATTGCTACAACCATAATGACAAACATTGCTTCTAGTTTGCCTACACTAAAATGTGAAAACATAGAAGGTATGTGTGAAATACGATACTACGATCAGTGAGGAGCTCCCCAGCTTGTGAGATCTGTGCGCTAATGATATACTTTAAAAGTTGTCCGAAAACGTGTGGAGCTAGACGTCTCGATAGAATGGTGTACATGGAGAAACTATGAAGCACATAATAAACAGCTAAACTGAAGATACATAGATAAACTCTATATCAAAAGAAGATATCAAAAAACCTGAAGAAGCTGAATGATAAATAACAACAGTTATGAAATATACAAAGATTAAAATCATATAAGGACCTAACACATGTTATAAAAAAAGCCACAGTAATAAAATTGAACCTGAGCTACTTAGTCGTTATCCACATCATAAAACAAGGCTCTAAACCAATTGTGTTGCAGGTTATTGTTTTCTTCCTTCTAGATATACTTCTAGTCGACCGATCGCCTTTGCTGCTGCAAGTTTCAGCTGCGTGTTAGTGGAATCGCGATCGTACAATCGTAGTACTTTCAGAAGCAGCTCTACATCAGCTGTTAAAGCATTAATTCCTATCCAAATGTCCGCACAGCTGTAAATCCATAATCATTGAAGAATATCACGGACACACAACAGAAGACCAGAAATGAATCCGATTCATAGATGGCCGAAAATATAGTTGTGCTTTTCTAGGTTAACCAAACATATCTGATCTCACAGTGGACCTTCTGAACTCAAACAAAAACCCGTTGCAATCCTCTAAATCTGCTAAAAAATACAAGTTCTCTTGTTCCACTAAAGTGAAATTCTGATTCTCTGGTATGCGCGAGTTTTTCATCGAGGTCCGTATCTTGAAAAAACAAACGGTTGAGCGAAGGGGATCTCGTTCAAAAAGAAGCGTAAATGTCCAGAATGTGATGTTGTTTGCGGCTGTAGGTCTTGCGGTGAAAATGTTAAGGACCAAAATTTTCATTCAGCTTTTTGAATGTTAGAATTTTTTAACCGCCGTTGCCATTGCATAAACCATAAGCTTTCGCAGTTAAAACTTAATTGTATATGTATATATATATATATATATGTATACATGTACATATACATGTATATACATATAAACATAAATATATATACATATGTGTATACATAGACCTAGGATATTGAATAGCGACCATATTCTGAAAAAATTGAAGATGGCGCCTACTTGACACATCGGCAGTCTCAACATTCAATACTGGTACCCATCACTGCCTTTTTCGCGCGATGATTCGATTTGGCCTTAAGCTGGAAAATGATTCATATCATTGACCAGGAAGAAAAGTCGAGCTGTGCATGACCACAATGTTCTGAACGAAAGTTTACCAAAACGTGACTGACAGGTTAACGAATATCCGACCGAAAACTACTAGCTGCTTGTCGAAGGATTAAAGGTTGTGCCCAATTCGTCCCAGTTCCTCAAGCAGAAAGATCAGATGCTATCCCAATTACCAGTAAGGAGTTGCTCAAAAAAAAAGGAGCAAACTGATCATTGATCCTACTGCATCAAGTTTCACACAGCTAGTAAAAAAATTTCAAGAAGCAGCACAAAAAAGAACCAATCTGAAAAAATGATGCCGAGACATGTGCGACTATAAAGTGTCGATGTAAGCCCTGATGAGATATAGAATTAATAACGGATAAGCTCTACTCTAAGCTTTAGAGCTCCACAAACCCCGTCCTATGTATTAAAATCGACGCTGGAGAAAAATTACCTGGAATTCATTCTTCTGAGGTTGGAGATGCGATAGAAAGCATAAAAAGAGGCACAGTTCCATCACCCGTTATATCACTACCGGCACTCTTAGAGCTGGAAGCCATAATGTACAAGTGCTTCTTGCAAACCGTATGACAGCCTACCTCCAAGAAAAAGAAACCCCAGATCATTGGGCTACGTCTTGCACGGTTATCCTGTCCAAGAAATGTGATCGAAGGGACCTTCGTAACTACTGTCCAATATGCCTATTGAGTGCATAGAGCAAGCTCTCCATGAAGATTATCCTGCAGCAGACAACAAGGTCATTTCATGAGGAGCAACAGCAGAGAAAGCAGAATTTCGGAAAGAATTCTGCTGCCCAGACCACATCTGAAGTGAGCCTACGGTCTTGGAGTCTGTCGAGAATACCACCTCCCTGTTGTACCGACTTTTGCCCACTATGAAAACGAGATCGACAGTGTCGAAATGAATGCAGTCCTATGAGCGCTAGTCGACCAAGAAGTGAACCCATCCTACATGAGAACTCTGTCTGACTGTTATCGGAACTGCACTACGAAAATACCGCTTTCCCATCGACCTCTTACCACACGCGCTGCAAAAGTGGTTCGACAAGGCGACAACGTATCGCCAAAGCTGTTTAGTGCCGCACTGCAGTGGATAATGAATTCACACGATTGGGAGAAGAATGGCATACAATTTCTGCGGAGGCGTCGTCACCTCAAGAAATGAGCTCACCAAAGTGGGAAAAGATCGGATTTCGCGTGAGCCGTAAGAAGACATAAAGGATAAAGCTAAAAGCTCTCGGAGTTGATCAACCTCTGAGGGATGCGTTATGCATTCGACTTCAGTAACTATCGTTGGAGGTGACTGAATGCATATCTAGCCTTTTCAATGACTCGTGGTGGCCTACTGATGTATCGAGCCAGTGCTGCTATCCTCCCAGACAAGTTTGGTACCGATCTGCTGACCCCGGAGGGATGGAAAGCTTGGTGGGCCATGGACGCGAGGATCGATTCCACGTGTGTGCCGCAGTGGCGCCTCCAACCACTGCACCACACGCGCCGCTGGAAGAAGACATAGTTCACGAAAAGCCTATAATGCAAAGGCAATCAGTTCAAACTGGATGGTTTTTTCATTGCAAAGACCATCTCTACGTATACTTTTGGCGTTCAACGGACATGGAGAATGACATGAAGGAAGAATTATGCAAAAAAGAACAGCTGGGGCTGTATTCGGGCCTCTGAAAGAAGCCGCCAACCAACTAATAGACCCAAAGTTCCACGCTCATTTTTTGGATTAAGCAGTCCACTCAGCTCTCTGTTTTGCAGCAGAGACGTGGGCTGATGCTTCAATCACGTTAAGAATACTACGCACTGCTCAGAAAGCGCTTGAACGACGTCTTCTAAGATATAACGGGCACACACAATATCTAGCTAGAATGTGTAGCTCTGATCTTCGAAATCTATCTCATCTTCAAGATCCCGGCGAACACACATCGATAGCGAAACAAAGATGGGCCAGTTATGTAATGAGAAGAACAGACACATGTGGACGAAATGAACTGCAGAGTCGACTTCAAGAAGATGTACATGTCCCCTAGAATGGCCACCTACATGCTGCAGACATGCTCGTAACAAAAGTCAATCAGCTGTACTCACTGCTGCAGTTGTTTTACAGATCACGATATGACACTCGCACAGGCCACCATGTTCGTATAAAGCCAATCCATAGACGATGACTGCGCGGCAAAGAAACGAATTGAAAATGTGCTAGAGTCTGCAGAATTTGTGAAAACGGGCCCTTCAAGTATCCACACATGCAAGTACATATACATATGTATATGTATACATACATATATTGTATACCATGTATATATGCATATATGTATATATATATATATTGCACAATAACGGCACAGAGAAACTACACAAAGAAAAGGCTAGCAGAATTATCCACAAAAAATGAGGAAATATGTGGATATAAGCAACTGAGATTTACAAGGAACATGAAACCCTCCAACGGAAATCTACCATCGAGAAAAAAAACTACATAAATGATATGCAGGAAGTTCAGCTTGTACAGTCATACATATAATTCAATGTGAATATAAAACCTTCCAACGGTTTACCGCCTTATCGTGGCTGGGAGGTGTTCCTGGGTGTCGGACTGCGATGTACAGCGGGGAGATTCGTCCCCCAGCAGGGTATCCCAAGATGAGGAGTCTGGCGTTTCCATTAGGAAGCCTAGTTAAGAGTAAACCAATACCAATACCACGATCCGCCACCGTCCTGGTATCAAAGCCGCATGGTGGCAAATCTCCCTCTGATCCATAAGGGCTGCAACTGCCTGTCGTGGTGACGACCTGGGGAAGACTGGCCAAACTGACCTCGGGATTCCAGGGAACCACAAAGGGTTAACCAGCAAATCTCCGAAAACGTTATGATTATGCTGAGCCCCGCATAATTAGTGAGGACGGGCCGTTCAAGTATCAAGTATCAAGTAAGAATATAAAAAGAAATATAGATGTAGACAGAAAATAGTGCACAGTGGTGTGCAATTGTATGAGGGCAGAGATTGAGATAAAAAAAAACGTACAGAAAGATAATATTCTTCATGAGACGGGAAGTGGTGCACATAATAAGTGACCGAGGGTATTTGCACCATCGACATTAAAACACTAGACAAAACCATGCTTTATACGGTCTGTATAATTGTAATACAATGAGAAGAACAGACGGCAGATAGACAAAAAAAACTGAGGAGTAGAGTCCACGAAAACGGAGACGCCCTTTAGGATGACCATCTACACGATTGGCAGACGTGTTCCTAACTACAGTCAATCAACTGTACTCGCAGCTGCAGTTGTTTTGCAGATCACGGTATGATACTCGTACCTGCTACCACGCTCGAATCAAATCGGTAAAATGAACGACAACTGCAAGGTAAAGAAACGTAACGGAAATGTAACGATGTCCGCATAACTCGTGAAGGCGCCCCGTTCATGTAACGAAATATCCAAGTATTTACTTTTATAGGAAATCCGTCCAAATTTAAATCTACTTAGTGCTAAGATTCATAAAAGAACTGGATACAATATTTATAACTTTTGAACTGGATGAAACCACATTTGTTCAGTTGCTTTCGTGACCGAAATATGAGCCTCGACGGAAAACAAAAGAAATCGTGGTAGAACAAAGGAATTTACCTTGCAAGTAAAGATATTTGTATTCTAATTGTGTTTATTTTACTTGGAGTTCACTATGAGCTGAAATATGTTGGATTAAAAGTGAAAATAGCCCTTATTTTCATATTGTATGATAAAGTATGGAATGAACTTTATTAAATAAAACAAGGAAAGAATTCGTAAAATACTGCCGAAAGGAGAGGAACATCCTACTCAGGTTGTTATTTGTTCCAATGGATCAATGTTCATGGCCAAACCCTCGTTGACGAGAAAGCGGACTCCGCCGACTGCCTTTCCTCTATTATCGCACGTTCCGAGAAACAAGTTCGTGTCCGGTGTCATAGACGGAGTCTAATCGGTGACCTCTTTTCGTCTCAAATAATCCAACGAATTCGTACCCTACCCTTCCTGCCTTCATGTTCGGGTCCTCTATAGAGGAATCAGATACATGTGAATGTGTATTATATTATAGGAACAGATCGTGAACCTTAGTACTTCCAGATTTGGGCACCCTAAAATGGCCCTGTGGTTTCGGCAGCCTCTCTGTACTCGCTGCCATATTGGAGGCTCTTTCGGAACCAGGAGAATGAAGTCCTTTTATTTTGTTGCGTTTAGCATGTTATACCTACGCATAGCTTGCTGAGCTCTGATAGTGGGTGCTGTGTATGCTCACGCGTAGCTTTCCAGTCTCTGTCAGAGTAGACGAAAAGTTTATTTGCTTATGGCGACTCCCAATCCGGCAAGAGACTTTATGAGGGAGATCTGTGGCGTCTATCGATGTATAAAGTAAATGCTGATATCATCCCAGACAAGTAGGCATATAGGTTCGGTTGCTGTTTGAGGATTTTTTCGTCTTCATCACGAATGTTTTTGTTTGCTCGTCGAACGGATTCATCCTGAGGTGCTGTAATAGCTGTGCTATAGGGTTCTCACATGAATTAAAGGGATTGAGCTTGTCGCAGCCAGGTCTGGTACAAAGACTCTGGAGGAAACAGAATCTGTGAAGCCTAGAGCGCGGTCGGACAAGCGTCTCGACAGGTTGGGTTGTCCGCATAATGAACGATAACACTGCCACTGCACTACTCAATCCCTTACTTTGGGATTAATTGACTGACACTATTTTATAAACTCTTCTTTTTTGAGCTTGGCACGAACTAAATCCTTGTCTGATCAAAGATTTACCATCGAACATGAAATCAAACTACTTTAAAAGAAAACAAAACGTAAGTTTGAAATAGCTTCTTTTTAACGTAAATAAACAGCAGTCTTTTGTCAACGACATCGTAGATCTCTAACATTCATAACAGATTATCTAATCTCACCTCTCTATCAGTAACAACTGATATTTATATGCAGACGACACTGGAGAATAGTTACGCGTGCTCTCATTGCTTAACCACTTCTCCATTAATGGCCACATTTGATAGCGAACACGACGATATACAAAAGTTTTTGACACCTTGACCATTTGTGCGACGACCTGAACCACTAATTCACTCTCAATAAAATTTCACACCATTATTCCAAGTTTTCTTTAACTTGCTGCAAGAGGTTCCAGAAGTTGGGTGTCAATAAATTCTTCATTTGTTTGTATATCTTTATTAAAGGAAATACAAATCGAACTTCCTTTGTTTTGAAAACATAAATAAATAAAAAAGTACATTGGGAAACAAAACGAAGAACTGGAACACCTATAACGACCCACAAACGAAATTAGCTGTAGCTAAACTTCTTATGACACTCTTTATTAGTAGACCTTGTTCAACATCTTTCTTAAAGCTGTTCAACACATTTAAAATGCAAAGCACTTTGATAAGAAATGGATTGAGACAGACTCGTATATCTATGACGCCACTTGCCCACATCTCACCTTAACACATTCCTGTCGCACTTCAAACTCTTGATCACTAAACCGATGTATTAAAGCCTCCCAATTCCGATGTATAGTAGGTAAAAGTGAATCGTCAAAATTTCGCATTACCCATAAACCTGAATGGGAAATGTTAACTGAAACATTTCATATCAATTCACCGAAAACCGAACCAACTTTTATTCATTTAAACAGAATAACGAAGATAACAGCAGAAAACTTACCTTCATACAGTATTTTCAACACCAATATTCGAATAGGCAAAAGTGATGATGAGAGCAAATGAGTGGTCCTTCGGAAAGAGAACAGTCAGATAATGAAAAAAAAAAACCATTTCATAGGTATCTTCTCAGATTTACCTTAGCAAAACATTTTCGACGCTTGTAATAGGAAGCGGCGGGGGTGCTTTTTGAATTTCCATTATTGCTTGCTCTTCGCTTAACAATTTTCCATCATCGCTTCCAGGCTCATCCCAAAAAGCAAAAAGTACTGGTGCATATGAATACTTCCTAACACAAATAGTCCTTACCTCTTCTAGAGGTTTCAATTCAGAAAACCACCTGCCAACTGCACAGACAAACGAAAACATAGAACGCAAGATAAGAATGCAGTATTCCTACAACTTTTCAAGAAATAAAACAAGAAAGTCGCAAGCACTCAATGGTGTACCTGCATGAATTTGTCCAACGCCTGAAGCAAATCTTCGACAATATGCCTTACGTGATGGTACATCTGCTCATTGTCCACTCTATTCAACAGAACTGACAAAACAATTGGAGCGTGGTCATGTTCTGCACGAGACTTGGCTGCCAACGCAATCTGGTGGATCAAATATGATCCGCGTTCACACAGAAACTCCGACACTGATAGAGAGAACGCCTTAATATATTCCACGATTTTTTTTCCACTAACCCAGCTTGCAATTAACCGTAATTATACAGCAACGCAAAATATCGACTAGTAAACGATTTGAGGCAGAATGTTGTGCTGGTTCGACCTCGTCTTAGGCCAAAGAAGCCTCTCAAGCCTTCTGGGGCAAGGAAATTGGTATGAAGTATGTCTGGGACAAGCCCAGTCTAATCTATGGAAACACCGTAGCACGGCTCAGGATTCCAGGGAGAATTGGCCCGACCAGCAACGTTCAAACATTCGACAACGTTCGTGACGAAGACGAGAATTCCGAGGAAGTAAACAAACACACTCGCAATGGAAGTTCGAAGACCTTTGTGGAGGGTGGAATCGAGGGATCGAATCGAATGCAAGAAGTTCTGGGACCTGCACAGCGTGGTGCGTGGGATGTCGCGCCATGTAATAATAACGATAGTGATAACAATGAAATAATGCTTGGATAATTCGTTTTCACAAATAAATGCTGAAGACCTAGCACATTCAGGTGCCCATATATTGTTGGTTTGCCAAGCTTTCTCTCTAGCGTCCTCAAAAACCAATGCCAGAGTATTTGCAGCCGCAGCTTATTGTTAACCGTTGGAAGGCTTTAAAACTTGTCGATTGGTCATATTATAGAATGGCGATGATTGTTGGCATTCAGAGACTCCTCTGAAACTAATGATAGAAATGACGAACTTCTTATCCACTTGTGTGCTCTATTACGATTACGGTGGAGATGAACATCTGCTGTACACTGTAGCTCTACAATGAGAAATATGGAAAGGAAAACTATTCGGGAATATCATCGCGAAACCGCTGTTGATATCACACGGTGTAAAAAACACGAGTGCCTACAAACGTGTGAATGTATCGCATCAAAAATACCTCAATAACTGAGCTCTACAATGTTACTTGAAATTCCGTATTCAAAGTGGACAGTACATAAAAAACCTACACTTGAAATTTCATTAAGCGCACAGTCAGCTGCATCGTGCAAAATCCAATTAGGAATGGCGTAAAGCCTCAACAGCTGGTACAAGAAATCAATGAGGAGCTGAAAACCGTAACATTTACACCAAACAGTACAAAAGTCGCGATTTGCTGAAATCAAGCAGAAAACCTTTAGTTGTTTTTTCTCCTCTGTAATTTTTGTGAAAGTTATGGCCAGTAATGACACCAAGCCTATTACCAAAACAGTCTCATTAGTTGCGACAGGTATCCTACCTGAAAAGAAAACCAATAATTAGTAGAGGAACAAATATAACCAAATTGTTTTATTAAGAATATAGTGTATGTTACATCCATGTTTTATTTCAAAACTGACTTTCTTTTAGTCTTGGTATGACTAATTAATATGCATTCTTTCTTAGATAAGCCTACACGATGTAGATAAACAAATTTTATTCGGTTAACGTTTCGTCGTCTTCGTTTTCATCAGAACCGATGATCCGAATCGATGGTCGATACTTGTTCGTCTTCCTTAACGTATCGAGTCCGATCTTCCTCAGTGGAGCACATCTCGAATGAGTCATTTGTTCATAATAGTTATTGTCCGGTGAAAACAAATTGTTTTTTCCGGATGAGGTTGCCTAATTCGATTAGTGCTCCACTGAGGAAGATCCGACTCGATACGAAAACGAAGACGCTACATCGAGAAGACTCGGTGAGAAAACACAGAAGAGTACTGGGACATTTTCCAATGTTGAACAAGAAGGCTACGCAAAAGATCGAAACAACGGCCGAAATATTCTTGTAAAGGAATTTTGGAGATGATTCCATACGAAAGAAACAAATGAAAATCTGTTTTCAAAGAATTTAAATAAATTTGTTATATTTACTATGTTAATTCAGCAGAAAATGTACGTCCTGCAATTACCCATGTCTGTATTTCTTGTGCGGGCCGCAGTCCACACCTCAAACTTGGCTAATTAACCCTTAATCCAAACAAACAACATTTCTCTATAAAATAAAAACCCGGAAAAGAAGACAAAAACAGAATGAAATTACAAAATCTGCGTTCACATGAGGACAAGGATACCTTTATTGTATCATTCATTAGAGCGGTGTGCACATTAAATACGACAGGTGTTAATACTGTCTGTGTAAACGAAGAGCTCAAAAATTGTATTCTACAATATGAAGCAAAGAAGTAACAAGGTTAAAAATACAATAGCAACTAAATGAATGAAAAGAAGGATCATAATGTTGCTTATATTTCTGTAGCAAACGAAATTAGCACGACGAGGTTTAAGTTCACCATTCCCCAGTTCCCATCAGATACAGTAGGACGTGATACCATAATTCATAGAAAATCGGGATCTACTCGCAGCTTATTCAAGGATTGTACAGTCTCAAAAGTCATGCTATGGCTTCAACAGTTGTCAGCACTTTCCATCTAGTAATTATATTGGTCCTGTTCCTGGGTGTGGGACTGCGATGTACAGCGGGGGATTCGTCCCCTGGCAGAGTCTCCCAAGCTGAGAAGGAGTCCGACGTATCCATCAGGAAGCCTAGCTAAGAGTAAGCCAACACCAGGATCCACTACCGTGCTGGTATCAAAGTCGCACGGTGGTAAATCTTCCTCTGATCCACAAGGGCTGCGACTGCCCGTGGTGATGAAGACCTGGGGCAGACTTTTGGCCAGGCTGACCTCGGGACTCCAGGGAACCATAATGGCTTAACCATAAAATCTTCGAAAAATGGAGATTATGCTGAGGCCCGCACAACCAGTGAGGACGGGCCATTCAAGTATCAAGTGTCAAGTAATTATATTAGTCCCAGTATGGAAGTGACTCCTTGACTAGGCCTGCGGATGGAAATACCGAACTCTTCATAAGTTGGGATATCCCGCCTGGTAGACGAACTACCACTGCCAGTCATAACTTGACATCCAGAAACATTCAACAGCCATGATGAGATAGCAGACCATTGGGCACATTAGCACTTTGGAAATGGGACATCTACCAAATGAAGTAGAAAACAACACTCATCATCGTCAAAATACCATCAGCGGTGTAAGTTCCTACCTTACCGAAAAAAATCGACAACCTGCTTAGTTATGTACTTTTACTTAATTCTTCATACTGTTGGTATGCACCGACAACTACGAACAATGCCTTGCATATTTTCCATGGTGATCACGGATATAGTCATTTAAACGCACACACAACTATCTACACTTACCACGCTGCTCACATCTAGTCTTTTTTGGTCAAAAAGCGACCGGCGTCAGAAAAAAAAACGAAATAACTACTAGGAGAAGTCAAATTCTTATTTAGTTACTCCTCCTTGACAACTACCAACTGTATTTAGTCATTTAGTATTAATATGTAACACTTATAACTTTCATTTATAACAAAACTACTCTTTGATGGCACCGTTAGGGTAAAAATTGCCTGAGAGAAAGGCAGGACGAAGGCCTCAGTGGTGCCGTCCGTAACGCATGAGCCCTCGGAAAGGGTAGCCACAATTCTATCTCGCCGGGCGTCGAAGTTCTTATGCGCAACGTTATTCATCACTGTGGTTATTCTTCAATGATCTAAGCTCCCTCGTATATCGCAAATTTTTACGTAAACAAGCTATAACGTTAAACCATACAATGTATAAGAAATTCTCTTTGGCGCCATCTATTAATTCTTAAGAAGGATAACGACAAATTGGACCTAGTACTACTTGAAGAGACCCAATTTTGAGTAGAATCAATATCGCTCTGTGGAAGTCGAAGATGTGGGAACTTTAGCCGAATAAAACTGTTTATCAACCTCCTGTTGGCTCGTCCTTCAACGTCTTTTACGCAAAGTGATTTGATCTGATGGAGAATATCCATTCAAAAAATTATGGTGAAGGCTTACCAGTTTTATATCCATGCTATGAAAGAAGGTAATAATGGCCAAAATTGGTACAGTAACGTAGATTTTTGAAATTGTAAATGCAAAAAAAGTACTTTCTTCAAATAAGCGTTAGACTCACATTCAATAATATCGTCGCGAGCGTGCCCCTTTGGCCGAAACTCTGAAATCCATTCGATACATGTTTCAGCCAATGAAAGTAGAACATAAGGATCGTCAAGAAATTTCAACTCCGCTACAATGAGCGTAGTGATGATAGCCAAAGAGGCTCTAGTGTCTTTGTCACTGTCCACCATTTCCGAAAATGACAAATCGACCACATGAAAATTAATGAATTAGTCGAAAGAAAATGCAGCTGTGCAAGTTATACAGTTAATTCATGCATTAAAAATAGTGCCCTAGAGTAGACCTTAAAACTACGATTCATACTGTCATACATTGAAGCAACTATTAAAAATAAACCAATTACTAAGGCAAGTTTCGTAGTAATTCTCACGACCGACTTTCCATTAACCTCGGCATTGACAAAATAATTCTTTCTATTCTCGTTGAGCAAACATGTTGGAAACTTGACCATTCCAAGCTCTGATGAAGGCGAAATTCGCCGAAACAACAGCTTGTTCATGAGCAAAGAATAAAATAACACCTCATGCTTGCTTATTAAATTTCTAGGCAGCAATCATTTTGAATCAAAAACCTGATCCAAAAGACCTAAAAAAAAAGGCCAAAAATACCCTAACGAAAACCCAAAAAGAAGAATGGAATTGGCACAACGAGATTCTCCATATGATGCGGACATTGTTGCGCGATACTCCCAGATTTTTGCAGAAAAAAAGTTTTATCACCGACGTTACGCCATGCTGGTCTTACGCAGTACTATGTGAAGAATATAACTCTTATCATCACCAAAATTTTTCTAGAAGACATTCTAAAAAAATTACCTCAACTCCTCCATAATCTGCCAGTACAGAACATACGGGAAGAATAGAACAAATATCGATACCAAAAGAAAACGGCAGCAATTTAATGAACTCTGTAACAACGTGGCTAAAAAAAAATTTCGACCAAGTGATATCCACAGTAATTTAATATACCAAGTGAAGATCCTCCGAATTGACCGCGTGTAATCAAAAGACGTCGTAGATCCACCTTTAATGATGCTGCAAGGGCAGGAAAAATAGACCGTAACACTGGAGAACGACTGATAGCCAATCGGGATACGTCCTCATTGAGGTACGAAAGAATGTTAGCCAGCTACAACAAGACGTTATTTGTGAAAGAAATCTACAGTGGAAACCTAAGTAAATTAAGAATAACTACTCATCTAAGACAAGATATAACTGACAAGAGGTAAGGCTATATTTTTCATGAAAGAGCAACAGGGTAGTATTATCTACCTGCTCCTATCCAACAGCGGAGAATTCTCTATAACTGCTCTATACTAAGCCACTATAATAAGACAAAAGCCCTTAAAACGGCTTTAAGCAGCACTAATTGTGTGATTTTCCAACGCTAAAATGTATTCATATTGAAGACTGTGAGGGTTGCTATTGTTCTCTATGTGCTAGTAATAATCTATAGCGAGCGCGTCGCACCAAAGGATTGTTAGCATACAGTAGTTTTAATGCAGAATTACACAAGAGGGAAATGAGAAGGTAGATGAAAAATACTGGACATCCTGGAAGGGAAAAACCAAAGAATATGCCCTTAATATTCGCTTATTACGCAACAACAACTTAAGTACTATAAATAGAACTAAACCTGCTGTAATAACATATTACTTCCTTCCATTCTCTTTTGCACATGGAGCGGTATTCTGTCGGAAACCTCTCGCAACTTTCCATGTAGATGGATTGGAAAAGTGCAGTTATTTTCATTGCGAAGATGATGCATGATGTCACTGAAAAGCAATACAAATAGGCTATAACAAAAATGTGTAGATAGGGACCGTTCTAACGATGGTTGAGAGTAGAATACAATTCAAGGTTTTTCACTTAATTTAAGCACTACTCGGTTCAAGCTAAATCTCTTCACGTTTGCCCTGCTTCGCTTAAAATAATGCTCAAAATCTTGGTTCTGTAGTCGTGCGCATTGGCAAGACTACGAGTTCGAGCAAAGGATAATACTGAAGGTGATTCGAGAAATGAAGGAAAAGTGTATACTAAGTGAATAACAATGTTGGAAAGAAACTTTTTAAATACCTCTTCACAGATTCACTTCCCGAAATAGTCAAAATCAAATCAAAAAGAAAGGCATCCAGTGATCCTTCGAAATATTCTCTGCATTTGTCCCGAAGGGAGTCCAAAACTTGAAGGAGAGTTGATCGAACCAATTCGTCATGATGCAAGACCAGAGTAGAGCACAGAGTGCGCACCTATGTAGATCGATTGATGTTAGACTTTAGGCCATAATTTCAAGAAAGTAGCAATATTTTCGACTAGCGAAAATGAACGGCATAACTGCTTGCGATTAAGGGAGAAGATAACATGTTTAAACACCTTTATGGGTAAAATATCGCTAACGACCCCATCCAGCACATGTTTGTCTTTCTGAGCTTTATGTGAACTGTTCAGATGAGTAAATAACCTAGGTATAAAAAAACGAATCCAGTTATTTGACATACTTCCCAGGTACTAACATGTTTTGGGCATTCGTCTCTCATTATAATAAGCAGTACCAGATATTATCACACATTATTCGCGTCCCAAACTTGCATTCACCTCGTTTCCTAACATTCACCATTCACGAAGACCTTCAAATTTTGCATGTGGATTTTGTTACTGCTTGAACATCTCTGGTCTTCTTTACGAATGTTTTCGAACCCTGATTCAAGTGACTCTCCCTGAAGTCTTGGGATAGCAGTGCTAGGGCGTCCCCAGATTATCATAGGTAGGCGGCCATCTCCTATGAATTGGGAAGCGAGCTGATCTAAAACAATGTTGCCACCTTTTTTCAAGAGTTATTGCAAGCCCAGTCTAGCCAGGGAAGGCTCGAACCTAAGGCTTGCTCACATTAAACAAGCGTCAGCATCACTACGCTACCCGTCGTGTCCTTGGTTACGACACTATCAAAAATAACTTTCACAACTAACTAAAACAACCTCAAAACAACAAACCATTTTAATCACATTCTTGATTGTATCAGCTTTCCACTCAGAGTTTCTCTGAATTAAAAGCTGCCGAATTTCCGGCTTCAAATCCGAAGGAACAGAGACATCATCATTGTCATGCAGACCATCACACAAGCAAATCGGAATTACTTTTGAAAACATCTCAAATAATAGTTACTGCTAACAAAATGATTGCAAAAATCTATATACAGACATCAGAACTAATAATTTACCTTCAAACATGCGATAACAATGTCGAAATTTTCATTAGTAGCACAGGATATGCTAACCAACGTAGACGACAGCCCTGGCAAGACGATAGGCAGCGAATCACCACCATTTTCCGAGATATTTATAACGCTCTCCAATGACATTAGTGCCAGCTGCCTTAAATATTTTTTAAAAATCCCACATTTATCAAGACATTTGTATAATCGGTGCCTAAACACTCATGTTTCAGAAGTAACGAACGAAACATTTGGGTTAGTGCTGATAAGGAAGAGTGCCACAGCTAGCAATTTGCTATGCAACAACATCACATAGCAACAAGTTTTAGCTCTAACTTGAAAGCAACTGAAACTACATCATGAGTAAATTTCCTCACCTACATTTCATGTCATTCTCCTTATCTGATGCTACTTCCAAACAAACAGAAACAACTTTCCCATAGAGGCCGACACACTTTACAGAAGTAAACTCTTAAATCATAGCATTTTAACTTACTGGAAAAGCAAGCGACCAGCTACCAATCGAACTCGGCCCATATTTTAAGAAACTCACCGTTCCTCCATTCATTGATTCGACTAAACATTCGACATAAATCGTACACAGCTTGTAACATAATTAAAATCGAACTCGACGGACCTTCCATGTTAGACATTAAAGCAGAAAATAGCGCATGAATATGGGAAAATTTAACTATTCCCTAAAAAAAACATCGTATTGATCTTCAAACGGCATAAGGCAAGAAACTAAGCACCGGAACATACTTACTGTTAGAGGCTGAGTACGTCCAAAAAAAGGTTCGACCTACCAAATTCGGCTGATCGCTATCGTTTTCATGGAGTGAAAGGCAAGCATGAACAACAGCAGCGTATCCTGTGCGGTCGTTACCCCATTTGCCTGTTGTCATCGATGATTCAGCACCAACCTTAAACATCAAGTTGTACGATGGCTACATAATCAGTGTACAACAGTTGCAAGGCTATCTACTTCAACAGGATTCTTTTGCCTCAAAATAAACACCCTCACTTACTTGGAAACTTGAATGGCCCGTTCTCACTGTTTGTGTGGATCTCAGCATAATTTCCACTTTTTCGGAGTTTTGCTGAATTAGCGATTGTGGTTCCCTGGAGTACTGAGGTTAGCTTAGCCAAAGTCTGCTCTAGGTCGTCACCACCGCAGGGATGGATCAGAGAGAGATTAGCCACCATGCGACTTTGACACCACGACGGTGATGGATCTTGGTAATGGTTTGCTCTTAGCTAGGCTTCCTAATGGAAACTCCGGACTCCTTCTCAGCTTGGGAGGACGTGCTGTGGGGACGAAACCCTTCGCTGTACATCGCAGCCCAACACCCAGGAACACCTCCCAGCCACGATGAGGCGTTAAACCATTGGGAGGTATCCCTCGGTACAAAACACGCTCTGTCCCTTTCAGGGAAAAGTCGTCATATAAAAGATATGGTCCTGGCACTTTTACAAGATCTACCTCAATTAATGTTATAAGAGTGTCCGCAACAAAAGTTACTAGTCTAATTTGACAAGTGTAAAAAGTTGCTCGTACAAAATCGATATCTACGCATCGTTACATTACACGTTATAGGAACTTTTTCACCCAATATAATACGGAATACAGTGCAAGATGTTACCCGTAGTGCTACTAGGATGGCGGCCTCACAAGCCAATTGCTCTTCCTTAGTCACTGAACACGACGGGCGTCCTGAAATCTTAACTTTACATTCAAAGACTCTGATCTTGGCTTCTCCGTCTAACAATTTCAAAACTTGAGGCGAAAAATCAGGACCATGAGGATAAAATTTTGAAAGAAGAACATTACATACGTACCATCAATGATTTTCTTGATCGTAGTAAGAATATCGCGAACGTCACGATTTGCTCTTTGACACAAAACCAACTGCTCCAGAAACGGATGAAGACGTCGAACTGAGAACTCACTCATCCTCCATGTAGAATTCACGGCAACTCTGGAAATCTGCTTTTCCTCGACTTTGAACACGCATTGCTTTGTAGGACCACATCGAACTCGACGGTGAGAAAAATCGCAGAATTCCGAATTGGGAAAGAGAAAGAAATGAAAAAAGTGGGGATTAGATGACTACCGACTGGTTCTGATATCGAGCATAATTTAGACATTCGTAGTATGGTAAAGCCTGTCTATGATCCTCGAATTTCATGGAAAAATGCAATTAGAGAATCGATTGTTACAGGGAGCCCGGTAGTCCTTGGTACAAATCTATCGTGCTAAAGCACTTCAGTCGATCTGCCCCTTCTTGGTGTTTCGTTTCCTTAACAGGTCTCTTAACCACTGGATATTCCATGCCTTCGACCTAGAACCAGCTTCTTCTGGAAGTAAACCTATACCGTAACACATCTGCGTGAAGTATCCGCTGAAACTAGAATAACAATGATCGCGAACACCTGCGGTTCTTGCTAATATTTCACCATCATTGTGGCTATTCAAGTGGTTACATTCATATCATATCCTGCCATGAAATGAATAGGCAGTAAATAAAATTGATAAAAGTGACTACATTGTAAAATAGCAGTAAAAATTGATGGTCCTGCAAAAAAACTGCGATGACCTTCACGGTATCGAGCGATTCTAACACGTGATGATAATTATATCTCAGCAGTGTCGGTTCGAACGAGACCATGAGAGGTGGAGCTGAATGACATATCTTACGTTTGTCACTAAATGAACAGTGATGAAAGCTCCCCAACAAGGAGAAAAAGGAAAAAAACCCTTAATCGATGTATAAAACTAACTACACGGTTATCAGACGTAACAGAGCTACAAGACACACCTGTGGTACCCATCTGATGCAGAAATGAACAAATGATCTACACATATGAATGGTCTGATATCGAAAAGCAAACCTTACAATGAACGGAAATATTGCACTTTTCTAGTCAAAACGTCAATTTTGGCTGGATGAAAAACTTCCAGCAATACCAAATAACAAAAAGCTCTGCAACTGAAGATGTGGTTCTTCTCTTAACAGACCAGAATGATGCTTTATCAAACACACACAAGACATCAGTACTCTTTATATAACCACATGGGAAAATGTATCACACGTACTTGAGATTCATAACATTATAAAAGCAACAGACATAAACTATCCGATATGAGAGATGATAGTCCAGGAGTAAAGATACGATTTCATAACCGTTCATAGACGAATTAAACACAGTTGCAGGACGAAATGCAGATTAGCAGAGATATGAAAAATGATAGTGAAAAAGATTCGTGAAAGAAATATGACTGAGCCATGAACGAACGAAAAATATGTCATTTCACGTGGTTTCAAGCAAACGACAGTTCAATAAGACCGATTCTTCACACAGCGAAGAAATTTCTAACAAGGCAAGATGCACTGAGTATTAATGAGAAATCAAGGCGCTGTTTTGTCGAACTCTGCGCAATTCTGTTTTCCTGTACATGTATATAAGTTTTCATAACCACTCCCTTCCATCTCTGAGCTCTTACGTCGGAGGCATGATTTAAGGCCGAAGAGTTTATGCATATGAGTTAAAGAAGCAGACATAAATGCCAGAAGAATTGGTGGTCAACCGCTAGATAAACCGAAGAAACCATGCCTGGAAACAAGCTCAGAAAAGTTCCAGTACTTGGGTCTTTTATCAATGTGCTGCTAATACTGCTAGTACTAAGTTGTAAACACGTTCACTTACATTGCGAACAAGATTTCAGACATCCCCATAAGATATTTTATAGCTTTAAGGAAAATGGAAATCCAACTAAAAAACGACCAATTCTACTGCAACATCGCTAGATAATCATCTCAAAAACGTCCGACTAGTCGATTGACAGCAAATTCCGGTACGATATCATGGTAATCTGGTGGTCGAAATATCTGTCCCACAGACCATTTAAGAACCTCTCCACCTTTTGCAGTGATTGGGGCCGTCTGAAATATAGAGAATGATGAGAACAATTGACCTTTTACAACGTTTAGTACAGAAACATGTTGAAATTTATGTAAACAGCTAGACAACCTCGTGATAAGAAACAAGATCGAACAGCTGATCGTGAACAACTTGATTTGTGCCAAGAAACTGGTAACCCTCTGGAATACGCTCAACAAGAAAGTGTTTGTAGGTGCCATCACCAACTACGTATGAAACAGTATATCTAAAACAAAGACGTCAGCAAACTTTAGGCAGTATTTCCTTCGCCATTCAAAATTCAGCTAACCCCCATATCCTCTCAGAGACGCGAACAAGAAAGGAACCAGTGGGCTTGTCCTGTAGTAGGATTTCTGCCTGATCCCGAGAAATTATTCCTTAAATCATGAGTGTTAAAATCAGTAGTGAACATATAGAACGTATTTAGTATTATCATGAAGATAACAGCTATATTACATTGAGTGCGAGATAGCAGAACCCAATCAAGAAACCACTTGCCTTCAACACATTAATCAAAATATACACATCAAACTACGTATTAACAAAAAAAAGGATACACACTAAACTACACATTGATCAAAAGTGTACAATTTCTACTGGATGTACAGAAAGAATTTGAAAAAAAAAGTTGCTCAACTCTCAGTAAACTAACCATGGAACCACGGCGCTGGCATTCTAGTCTTCGGATCTTGTCCAGTGCCACGCGGCCATTCGTCTCTCTTGAACCAATCTACGATGGCAGCTCGCGATTTAGGTTTTGGCGGTCGGGGCAAATTTTTACTGTAACGATTGGCTGTAGAGTGTAAATTTTGAGACAAATGAATAACGATCTTGGAAAAGAGGGGAAAATGAAGGCGTGACGATTGAAAACCCACATCCGTTAGAAAAAAAGTACTAGGTTGTTCAGAAATCAGTGAGCGCTTTAAAATATTTATCGTCTTAATGTACTTCTTACTAATAAAGTAATCTTAGATATCTAATTTTCTTTTACGAATTCAAACTCGGTCGAAGTGCAGCTGAGACGGCTCGAACTTTAATGAAATTTGGAATGAAGGTAGTGTTAGTGGATCAACATTGCCAACATAGTTCCGGAAATTCCGATCTGGTGATTTCAACCTCGAAAATAAGGAAGACTGCGAACGTCCCAACGAACTTGATGACGACCAATTGAAGGCATTAGTGGAAGCAAGCACGTGAACAACTGTTCGAGAGGTTGCAGAACAGCTTGCCGTAAGCACAAGAACAATTTCCACTCACTTAAATAGCACAGGAAAGTCAGAAAAGTTCGATGAGTAGGTGCCGCAAGAACTAAATGATAATTTTAAAAATCGCCGTTTTGAAGTATCGTCTGCTCGTATTCTGCGCAACAACCACGACACTTTCTTGATCGAATTGTGACGTACGAAGAGAAGTGGATTTTGTATGACAACCGGCGATGTTCAGTTCAATGGTTGGATTGCGATCAGGCTCAACAATTCCCAAAGCAGAAATTGCAAAAAAAAAATTGCTACGGTGACAGTTTGATGGTCTGCAACCGGGCTGATTCACCACCGTTTTTGAATCCTGGCGAAGCCATTACGGCAGAGAAGCGTTGCCAACAAGTCGACGAAATGCACCGTAAACTCCAACAACAACAATAACAACAGAGATTAGTCAACAGAAAAGGGCCAATCCTTCTCCACAAAAACACTCGTCCTCACGTTGCAGAACCAGCGCTGCAGAAGTTGAACGAGTTGGGCTACGAAACTTTGCCTCATCTGCCATATTCACCAGACCTCTTACTCACCGAATATCACTTCTTCAAGGACTTTGACAACTTTCTACGCGAGAAATGCTTCACCAACCATGATGTCGCAAAAGGTGGCTTCAATGAATTCATTGCTTCCAGAACTCCAGCATTTTAAGCAACTGGAATAAATAAACTTACTTGTCGTTAGCAAAAATGTGTATATTAAAACCGTTTTTATCTTGACTAGTAAAGCTTTGTTCGAAACAAGTTATGATATTTTAAACAATATAGTTAAAAACGCTCATTTATTTCTGAACAACCTATTAGGTTGGGCCAAACCATACTGTAACTTCCAATGGCAGTGCATTACAATCTGCGGCATGAGGCAACCAAAAATGGAGTACTGCTGTCCTAAAAAATGTTTTCCTACTGGGTTTCCAAAAGCCTTACATTGCTTCACGTAATGAAGTAGCTTTCGTATCACTGAGAGCTGGAAGAATACTCGTTGACGTTCTGATGAGTTGCCTGTGCTGCTCTCTTGCTTTCTGAGCCATTTTGCGCATAGCCTCCTCGGCATCACGAGCACGTTTGTCTTGAACGGGATATTATTTGCAAAACCTTTTCATTTCACTTACAAACCAAACACAATGGCACACAAGAATTCTTCCTAGAAATGAAACAACGATGAGAACTCCTGCAGAGTAAAACTCATGAAACGAAAGTCAAATGTGGTTACAAAAAATAAGCGTCGCGAAAGCTTTAGCTTGGAAAATGATGCATACTTCTTCTACCCAGCAAACCTCTAAATAGTTATGTTTTTCAATACATTCAGATTTAACTCACCACTATGAACTGTGCTATATTAATTCCTGATTTTACCATAAAATCACAAATTTATGTAACCTTGAAAGCAAAAAAAAAAACAAACAGAAACATCCAGGAATCATTCTAAAGAATATGCTTACTTTGTTTCTCCCACTCGAGGCGCTGTCTTTCGGATTCTGCCTCGGCTTCTTGACGAATACGTTCTCGTTTTTCCTGAAGACCAAACAAACTTACTAAGCATACTGGGTAGGGTAGGATACAAGCGTGAATAATGCGCGATAAAAAAGTAATCCCATTTTATAAAAGCACCTTAGTAATGTAAGAAATCAAAGTGGTCAATAGTCGCTTTCCATGTAAAAGGTGTGTAGATGCTTAGACGTGCCCTACGGCGCGGACATGGTAGTGGGTTCGATCCCGGATTCACCGAGCCTTCCATCCATAAGGGGTGTCAACAAACTGGTATCCGTCTCCTCTGGTAGAATAAGACTTCATGCAATGAGTTCACTCATCGGTAGGCCACCACAAGTAATTGTATAGGCCGGATATGCATTCTGTCACTTCTAACGATCCTTAGTGAAGGTGAATGCATGGAGAATCCTTCAGGGATGACCAACGCCGAGAGCTTCAATAAGAAATTATCATTCTATCATCAAACGTCCCATTCTGCATTTTCTTACAGCATATAATCCACTTCTCACGTGTTAAACCATGAGGATTCGTAAATAAGAAGAAAAACGAGATTAAATAAATGAATTTACTGCATACAATAATGCGTGCCGGGAAATGCAGAACAAAGGATGTGAAGATTCAAAGTTCATAAACTTCAAGCATCAGAACAATGACTTTAAAAACATATGAAAAAGTCCTGCCTGAATACTCTGAAAGATCTCAGATTCTCGCCTTTGCACGTCCTCGAAATTTTGATCCGTCAAGTTCGCACGTGGAGCCCTCATTTTTACTCCTTAAAGTAAAACACTGGAAGAAAAGAAGCAAACATAAAGTGAGAAGAGAAATACAAGTGATCAAAAAGAGCTAATACAAAAAGATTCTCGATTAGAAAAGTACTGATCAGTAGTACAAATCATAAAATTTCTGATGTTTGAAAAGTTGAACAAAAGCAATCGTTTTAACAAAAAAACGTTTTCTCTTGCAAACTTATCAACCATATGGAAGTCATGCATGTTATGTTCACATCCCTAGAAATTAATGTAGGGAAAACTTCCTGTAATTTCGTAACCGATAATCAATTGTGTTGTAATTTTGAAAGAAAAACCATTCAGACAAGACAACACCTAAACTATCGAATAGGAAAATAAAAAGGGTAAAACAGGAATTATTCATGTAAACATTGCAAGAGTTACCATTAGCCAACATTGATGTTTCCCACGAAGCTCCCACCGAAAGTGCATCTGTGGTAGTATTTTCAGTCTAAAATAACGTTGTTTTCTAGTTCACTTTATAAATTTCATCGAAAATGAGAAGAGAACATTGAAAATCTCCATTAGATCCTTTCCTCATTCCAATAATACGGATGCTTGCAATTTATGCATTATAATTCGAGAACATCTAATACATGCTGCGATGTCTCAGAAGAAATCCATTCCACACTAGAAAACAATCACATAACTCACTTGCGCAACAACATTTGTAGGATCCGACGTTCGAACCGGAACCGGAAGAAATGGACCACAGAGCTCGGCCCTCTGTGGTTGCGGTATTGTGAAGCTTGACACAGTTGTTGACGAGACTGGAACAGTTTGGAGACGCGGTGGAATATAACCATTGGTAGGCGAAGCACCTTCAAAGTATCCACAATAAAAAAGTTTAGCTGGAACTTTCAAGAACAAAGAACGAAGACTGTGAAAGGAAAAACACTATTACCATTCGAAATAATATCTCTCCTAACTGGTTTAAACAACAGCGGATGATCCGGATCGAAGGACTCTTCCGAGTCGTCATATAAGGAGTCCTAAAATAGAAGCGCACTAGAAGATTAAAAACGGGTTACCACAAAAACAGGTACACCTAAGAACGTGATTTTGGTACGATAGACACTAGCACCACCTCTGTTATCAATAAGAAAAAAATCCAAAAGAAGCTTTTGCTCAAATAATTTACTATAGCCTCTACCACGAGTTGGTCAACTGCTATACCTACGAACAGTGCCAACACCAACACTGTGAATCTGCCTCTGAAACACTTAATGAAAATGTAAGAAGACCACAGTCATCGCCTTACAAACCTTTATTTGACGTGTCATTTCTTGCAGTCATTAGAAGACTGTAGAAACAGTCCTAAGCGAAGGAAAACGGATAACAAAGAATTTTCTTTTTAAAAATTGAATTAGATAAAACAATATTTACCAGAGCAGAAACAAAAATGACCACTGATCAAGTTTTCCAAGTTTCTGTTAATCTCATTCTCTTAAAGTTGTTGAAGCGATCAAAAATTTCAATATGCCGAGGCAATTTTGTAATCGTCACTGTTTTACACATGTGAACACTTCTACTGCTTTACTATTACTTCATGCCACAACGGGAAATATCAGAAAAAAGATATATTCGGGGATGAAGTTATGCAAGATGCATCCTACAGACACTGACCAACACTGAAAGTGTTATGACTTGAAAAGAAGAAAGGAAAAAAAAAAAAGAAAACGCAGCGTTCACGTACAGTGGCTCCAACACGCATTTGCCCAAGTTGTGCTTTAAGAGCTTCCTCTGGTTCTTTAGCGTCTGAGTTTAATACGGAAGCCGCACTATCCTTAGCATCAGACAATTCGCGAATCGCTCGGGAATGGGCTTCTAAGCGTGCCTAGAGAATTTTCAGTGAAATTGTTCCGCAACATTCCAAAGAACAGGTGTCGTCACCTCTTCCTCAAGGATTTCCTCTATTGATTTGTCCAGGGGATGGTCACCCATAACCCATACCCAGACTTCGCCGTCCGCACCAGTCAACCACCTTAAGAATTTATTACGTGCGAAAACATAGAAAAAAAAGAAGATTCCACTAAAGGCAACTTACTTTATCCCTTTCTTGCTCGATTTTTTTGGAGCACCCTCGCGTTCAAGACGTTCCTCATTCGCTTGCCATTTTCGTACCTTAATTTCAACAACAGTTCACTTTAAAATTATGACGCGAACCATATACAAGACTTAGTTTCCATGTGGAATTCGAATCCTTAATCATTTGCATTCTACAGGTAAGGCAACGAAATTTTGAGCCTGTAACAGTTATCCCTAACTGTTCAAATTATATTTTTAACAAATCCATGAGATTTTGTTAATGAGTCATCTCATTTCATTTACAACAGTAGGCTAAAACAACTACACCTGCTCAGCACGCATCTGACAGAAGAGTAGTTGCTTTTGGGCATCATCTAAAGCATCCAACAGCTCCTTGTCGACATGACCCTTAACAGTAATGAAGTGAAAGAAAGAAAAAAATGGTACCTAAAAAGATCCCATGAAAATTAAGAACACATCAATGGCATACCGTACTTAAAATTTCGGACAGAACACTCATTTTGGTGCTACGGAAATATTTAAGTACGGGCACGGGCCCCGTAACCTAGAGTGTTCAGCAACGTTCTCGGTAGGACGGTACAGCTCTAAAACGCTGGAAAATTTCTGGGAAAAGTTTTTGAAAGGCCACTGCCTATAATAAACATGAAGTACACAAACAAAGAGCCAATTTAGTAAGGGAAACTTGTGATTCATCCTAAATTTGTGAATGGAACTGCGCGAAAACTTCATTGCATCGATGAAGATCGTAATGGAAACACTAGCATACGACAGAATGGAACCAAAGTCTGAATAGAAATCTAGATACACGCTGAATGGGAAATGGGAAAAAGAAAGAAGAGTATGACCTAAAGAAACAGCAAAGAAGGTAAAGAAGATACCAGGATACGAATACTTACCACCAGACGTTTCATTCCTTACGCAAAGCATAGCATTTGCAAAGCTCTTGGACTTAATAACTCCTATAGAAGCGCTCTACTATACTACTATCTTATATACATATATATGTACATATGTATATATATATATGCATATATATATGTATATATATATATATATAATGTCCTAACGGTTTACCGCCTCATCGTGGCTCGGAAGTGCTCCTGGGTGTCGGACTGCGATGTACAACGGAGGGATTCGTGCTCCCAGAAGGGTCTCCCGAACTAAGGAGACCAGCGTTTCCATCAGGAAACCTAGCTAAGAGTAAACGAATACCAGGATCCGCCACTGTGCTGGTGTCAAAGTCGCATGGCGGCAAATCTCCCTCTGATCCACAAGGGCTGCGATTGCCCGTGGTGGTGAAGACCTATGGAAGACTTTGGCCAGGCTGACCTCGGTATTCCAGGGAACCACAATGGCTTAACCAGCAAATCTCCGATAAATGGTGATTATGCTGGGGACCGCACAACCAGTGAGGACGGGCCGTTCAAGTGTCAAGTATATATGTACACACATACGCGTATGTACATATACATACACACATGCCACGTATAAATTAACCGACAGCGGATAGAGAGTAGCTTTTTAGGAACAAAATGATCAGCGGAATCAATCGATTCTACACAGTTTCCATCAATATCATGCGGATATCCCTAACACTCGAATAAACAATCCTCTATCGGGAATTGAAATCGGAACATTCACCCATCTGGTGGGAATACAACACGTGTTGACAAATACGAAGAAATACAGCGGGTTACATTTTGATTGTACAAAAGCAAATACGATGCATATCTTCCTACAATTGAAATTTCGAAAAATGATGCTCACCCCATTGAAAGAAGGTGCATTAAAAAAGGTGGTCCATTCATCCATTAAAAAAGCAAATCGTACAGTTTTACAGGACTCAGTTCTCATATATAAGGCTCATGAAGTCATATCTGCTAAAGCGTTTATCCACTGGCAATGAACTACAATCACCTCAAGGACGTTTAGCAAAACGCGAAGACACCGTCCACTTCTCGCACTTGTCCAACTGAACCCTGACAACTTTTTCTCAAAACTTCAGCACAACAATGAGCATTTGAAAGGTCGCTGTTTATCACAAACATGATGTATACAAACACAAGGCAAATTTAGCAAGGGGAATTTGTGATTCATCCTAAATTGCTCAATGATCACTGCTAAGCCATAGCACTCCTATTCTTACGAACTTCAATCCACACTACCACAGTTCCCTGAAACTTCTGAAATGAAAAACACAACACCGCTCCGCAACATACACACACCCACAGTCAGTTTGCTTAGCCAAATTGGATCTTAATTTAGACGTCGAAAAAATGATGACCGTGGCCTCAGACAGTACATGTCAGTACACGATATTTTGCCTCATGTTCCAGTAACATTACACACCACGTTTCAATGAGAGCTTACATAGAAATCTTGCATTCAGATATTAGATAGCAATGTAATCCAGCTCTCACGTAAGTTTTAGTTAGATAATCAGGTCTTTAGAGACAAAAAAATGGAGTTAGCCGGACTTGAAGGCTTGTGTTTGTACTTACTTCAGATGGGACTCGAGAAAACACAAGGATACCAGTTCTCTTTTAACACATCGAAACATGCGAAAAGATTCTGATTTGTAAAGGGAATGGAGGAATGGGGAAGATGTCACACAATAAATGTTATTTCGGTAAAAGATGTCTAAGTAGTTGGAGATCCTCGCAATAATTCATGTCAGTTTCATGATCGCAGTAGATACCATTACATGGAGAAGAACAGTGAAAATACCATCTGATATCCTGTTGAAGGAAAACACAGCAAAAACACGAGGACGGATAATCCACCACATCAGTCGGGTTCACCTCCGAATTACATTTGCGAAATGTAAGGTCACTGCTGTTACTAAGACAACACAAACATCATATCCTAGATTTCTAGCATATGTTTCTATATTATCATCACGACCACGGTGCTGGTTCGTTCCCCCCACCTCCCCAGGCTCAGCAAGCTTCTCATCCCTCCAAGGTCGAGAAACTGGCACCGGACTTATCCGGGAAGAAGCCACTACTTACTATCCAAGTGGGGAGGTTCTAGCACAGCTCTTTCAAGACTCCAGGGAGAATCGACTGGACTAGCATTCTACGCCATTCAAAGTGAAATGAAAATCCTCAAGCAGCCGTGAAAATCGCATGTGAAGGTTTGGGGACCTTTCTGGATGATGGATGCGAGAAATCGAATCGAATGTGAGAAGTGCTAGGATCCGCACAGTACACGTGGAGACGGATCGTACAAAAACCTCTATATTTACGGATATCTAAAGGAATAAACAAATCGGATTTATAAAATTCTAACATTCAAGTAGGAGGTCCTAACGTTGCGGGACTTGCTTGGTGACGGTTGAACCCCGACGGTCGTCATTTGACAACAGCTGTTAAAGCCTATAGGTTGGTGACTAGTCGATAGATGACTGCTCGGCCATTATGCCGTCACTTGTGACGAGTTCTTGCTCGAAATTCCATGTTACTTGAAACATCTCGATACCATCGATGAGCTCAAACAGAATGTTTAACTGGTTATGGAATGTCGGAAAGGAAACGGAGAAACAACGGAACCTCTGACGCGTGGAAAGAAGACAGAAAGCAAAGAGTCCCACTCGTAACAGCACGGCTTCGAGGAGGGCGAGATCGTCGAAAGATCAGTCATCGACCAACAACATCGACGACGACAACAACGACAACCCCAACTCATACAAACCTCGCATCAGTTCATCACGATCAGTTCATAAGGACATGCAAAGAAAACAAAAACTTTCTTAGGCAGGTATCTGCCCATGGAAAACTTATGTGCAAGAAAGGATATGTGGCCGCAAAGCGTGCGAAATGAGCAGTGGAGACTAGGATGCATCCAGACAACTGTTGTGAGAACTTTGGAAAGAAAAAATAACCTGGAAAAGAAAGACTATGAACGAGTAAATATGTTGAAGTGGAAGGATCAAGTGGCATCAAAGCAGTCTTTGATTTAACAAAGTCCCTTGATGGAGCGTGGAAAAGTTTGTAAGCTCTTCAATCATACGAGCAACCATTCATGGACTTCATTGCAACATTTCTAAGGGTGATTCCATCTGATACAAACTGGCTCACTTCCATATTCGATATGACATAAAACTGGTTTATTTTAGAGTTGTTTAGTTGTGGAAAATGGATGAAATAGTGAATTTCTCAATCCTGACTGGTTGGAGGTTTCAGCGGTAGTGTCTTTTCACGAATCAAGATCCATTTTACACTAAGCGTTACATCGTTTCAACGAAGAAAGTAGTGTAACACTATCATCGTCGGAATTCGGAGAATCCTCGATGTTCGCTAGATCGCATTTTTCTAACGGTTCAGGAAAATCAGCTCCACGGATGATCTGCGCTCCATTGCACGTTAGGGTTCAATTCGTTTGTGATGATAATGGACGTTTTTTAGATGCCTTATTCCTAAATGCAACGTAACCGTTACTTTAGTAAGCGCTCCAATGTTGTCGTAGTATTCCCTGCTTGTTTAAAAGTTGGTTTAGTAACCATTTTTACTGCAGTGGTGTCGTAGACCTCAAGCCCAGGAAGTGTAATGTTTCGTAACCAGTACGATAGTGATGTGACCGTATGGAGTCCACAGGTGAGTTTTCTATTGTTTGGAATACCAGTATACTTTGAAGGAAGCATTTATATTTCATGTGGTGGTTTAAACCCATGTTCTCGCAACATATTGATAATGTGTCGTTTTCTTTCAGGAGCGAGGTTGTAGTACAGCACATGTCTTACCTCCGTACAAAAAGCACAAGCAATGCAACAGTAGCTGACGTTTCGGCAGTGTCTCCTTCTTCCGAGTCGTCTTTTACGTTCCTGAATGGCCGTTCTTCCTCAGCGAAAGGCACGTAAAGAACGGCTCAAAAGAAGGCGGTACTGCAGAAACGTTAGCTACGGTTGGGTTGTATGTGCTTTTTTTGTGCGAAAGTAGACGTGTGCTGTACAACAACCTCGCGATTGCTGCAAAAGAAAGCGTGACATTATAATTTAATGCAAAGGTTACTAGAAAATCGATCCTGGGAGCTATTCCATCATGTTTTCAATGGCAGCCTATGCCAACTAACTGCTCTAATAGTACGGGTATTGAGGACGATGTTCTCGTTTTAGGGTCGTATGCATCAAGTTGATTATGCTGTTGAAGCTATGAAACAGGGATCAGCCACTGTAGGAATCAAGAGCGAGACGCACGCTGTTCTTGCTGCTCTGAAGGTGAGTTCGGATGTCTGGATGGTTGCTTTGAATTGCTCTTTCCATGACCATATTTTTCGATTTATGGATGATTTTGATGTAAGTTTACTATTTTTAAATGTAAATAAATAAGCATTTCCAAGCAAGCGCCGCCAAAGCAGAAAAGTGGACCTTCCTTTCTGAAAGCTCAGAAAGTATGCGTTTGATTAGAAAGCGTATTATACTTACTTGGATACTTGGTCGGTCCGTCTTCATGACTTGTGCGGACCCCAGCACATATGCCATTCATTCCTTTCTTTTGCAATCGTAGTCCATGGTGGTGGCCTTGTTCGAGCGTGGTAGCGCTTGCGAGTCTCATACCGTAATCTGTAAAACAACTGCAGCTGCGGGTACAACTGATTAACTTTGTTTACGAACACGTCCGCCCAACGTGTAGGTGGTCGTCCAAGGGGACGTTTGCATTCGCTTGGAGTCCACTCCACTCTACTGTTCTTTTCGTCCATCTGTCATCTGTTCTTCTCATTGCGTGACCGGCCCATCTATGTTTCGCTATCGATGTATATTCTCCTGGATCTCGAAGATGTGACAGATTTCGAGGGTCAGAGCTTCGCATTCCGGCTACATATCGAGAGTGCCGGTTATATTTCAGACGACATCGCTTAAGCGCTCTGTGAGTAGTTCTAAGCATTCTTGACGTAGTTGAAGTATCAGCCCACCTCTCTGCAGCATAACAGAGCGCTGGTAGGACCGTAGAATCAAAGAGATGAGAGCGGAATTTTGGGTCCTTCAGTTGGTTGGTGGCTTCTTTGAGAGGCCCTCATGTGGCCCAAGCTGCTCTCCTATCTAGTTCCTCTTTCGTGTTGTTTTCCATCTTCATTGATCGCCCAAGACATACGTACAAAGTGGCCTCTGCAATGAGAGCCATCCAATTCAATTTTTTCGCCTTCGCACCATCGGTTTTTCATGAACTGGGTCTTTTTTCAATTTATACGAAGTCCGATTTTTTCCCCGCTTCGTTTAGCTCGCTGATCATCACCTCTGCTTCGCTAGTACTTCTTGAGAAGACGACGATGTCATCGGCAAAACGAAGGTTTGATAGGAATTTTCCATCAATACGTATGCCTTTCTCATCCCAATCGAGTGACTTCATTATCCACTGCAGTGCCGCACTTAACAGCGTTGGCTATATTGTGTCGCCCTGTCGAACTCCTTTTCCTATAGGTATTGTAAGCGGTCGATGGAAAAGCTGTACTTTCGTGGTGCAGTTCCGATAACAGTCGGACAGCGACAAAGATTAGGACTAGAGGGAAGTGGTATTCCCGACAAACTTCGATGACCCTGGACACGGTTTGGATATGGTCCATGCAGCAAAATCTTTTTCGAAAGCGTATTATATTAGTTTTAATTCATTTGGAAGTTATTTTTAGAGCACCCACGAGTATTAGAGTTTACCAGAAGAATTCAATTGCATATCTTCAATTGTTGGGCTTTCTATCTCCAGTGTTTAATTTCTCTTCACTAGTTTGAATTATGAGAGTACTCTGGTAATGTAACACTTTTTTAGCGTGCTCAGAATGAGCTTTGTTCTCATCAGAAGAAAATCTACGAGATTGATACTCATGCTGGTGTTTCTATCGCTGGGTTACTTTCGGATGGTAGAATTCTTGCTAGGTATGTATGAATTTCATGCGTGATAAGCACAGCTCTCGTTAGGATGTTTTCAGGTGCCTGTCAATAGAAACATCGTTTTAAGCAGTTTAGAAAATTCTAAACAATTTGGGTGTTAAGGTCTAGAGTTCTATGCTTCCAAGCACACCCCCCCCCCCCCCCCCCCCCCCCCCCCCCACTCCTCCTCCTCCTCCTCCTCCTCCTCCCTCGCTAATGTGATCCCTTGGTCCCACTTTCCGACTTCTAATCACCTAACTGGCTTTACTGACGACTCATTAGGTATCGTTGCAGCTAATATCTCAGCGTGAAAGTAGAAGTGGCAGGTGTTCTCTTGACTAAACTACGTCCAAGTAGGCAAGCTGGTAACAGGTTTTCTGAAATACGTTTTGACTACTGCTTCTACTCCACCAAAAAGTAAGGCAGACCGTTAGGTAAATAGAGAACTAGCTGGAAGAAAGCGAAACGAAAGACCCGCATGGTGTGGTAGTGAATGCGGTAACCACCTGAAAGGGTAATAGTGTGCTCGTTCCCCACCGCAGACATCTGCGTTCCGAAGCTTTGCAAGTATCTCAACATCATTATGGTTGTATTTCATGTAATGTTCTGCCATGGAGAATTGTAATAGATGGTAAATAAAAAAGTTAACATTGAGCAACAGTTTTTTATTCATTGTTAACCTTTGCTATGCCTTCTTCTTGTAGTACGGATTTTTTCCGTTATTCAAGTTTGCTTACCCCTTTATTCATTATATTTGACACTCTGTGTTTTTTCAACAAAGTATGTTGACGCATTGGATGCAGTATAATCAGTTTTAGTGAGTCGAGAATTATGTTTAGGTATATAAAGTTGGTAGTTGAAAAACTTGCTATTACTTGCTTTTTCTGAAAAGTTTTCTGAGTTTATCATGAGAACCATGAGTTTGCTTAATAACTTGCTGAGCTAGAGCTAAAGCGGCATTGAAATCAGCTATTTCTGCAGAGCCTTGAGCTGACACACCGGCGAAGAAGTGCTTGTGCAACTATCAGGTTAGGTACTCTGTAGAAAGCCGATTGATCTTAGCGAAAGGAGAGCCACATTACTAGCAGAACTTGTCGAAGCTGGGAGGAGAAGTTAGGCCCATTGGGACCGTTTTCAAATTTTGTTGCCAATGTGTCAGCTCTCCGGTATCTAAGTAGGGTCATCACATTCTAAAGTGTAGTGGAGGTCATCGGCGGCTTCTTCATATTTTCTCATGGTGGGTATTCATGGTGAAGTGGTGAATATCGTTCTGGTAGCAATGAAATTAAGGTGTCCTTGATCCATCACTTGTTTAGTCATATTTTAAGTATACGCTAGTTTCGATACATTGGCTTGCAGTCTACACAGCATTTTTTGCCAAGAGAAAATATTTACAAACATGTTTGTTGTGAAATGTGAGGGGAGAGAAGTTCATCGATTTACTAAAGATCAGACAATTCCAAAGTGTGTCGTTTTCTTAATTCCCTTTCTTTCACCAAACATGTTCAGTCCCAATTTTTAATTCAAGTCAATTACGGATTTTAGTTTCTCACCCATTTCATCTTAGGTTTCTTCAGACGGAATGTTCTAGCTGGCGGTGGGATTATAAGGTTCCCGTACCTATCTCTTCACTTGCGGACAGTGTACAACTTAGTAAGTCAAGTATCGTTAGCTGGTTTCAGCCATCTTTCTTGCAGCTCTGATCTTGTAATGTCTAAATAACCGTTGTGCTTTACATTAGAGCTGCAAGCGAATACGCAATACTATGGACGTCGTCCTTTCGGCGTAGGTTTATTGATTGCTGGTTATGATGTGAGTTACCTCGTTGTTGCAAGCTTTTTCCAACATTTATTCATTCCTTGGGTACTTTATTTAAAAATCAAATTAGTTTACGTTTGAATTAATTCACTGGCGCGTAATTTAGAAAGATGGGACTCATATTGTGCAGTCGGATCCATCTGCTGAGGTCGTGGAGATGTTTGCTTCTTCGATTGGTGCCCGATCACAGTCAGCGCGTACCTACTTGGAGAGGCATTTGGAGAAGTTCAGGAGTGGTATGTTTAGGATTTCCTCTATTAAACAGTGGTTATGAAGTTTTGCAGCCTTTAAAACAGTCTTTGTGGAAAATCAAATGGTTAAATCTGTAACTTAAAGCGAGTGCGGATGAATTAATTGAGCATGCTCTTTTGGCCTTGCGGGACACGTTACCTGCCGAGGAGAACTTGACAAGTCAGGTATTGATGTGATTATTATTATTATTATTATTTGGTTAAAACACATATAGTTGTGATATGATTTTTATGTGAGATCACATATATATTTCTTGCTAAGTATTTTAGAAGGCAACGCTGTGCTAGACGTACCAACAAAGTTATTTATTCAGAATACATCAATTTCTATCGTTGGTAAGGGACAGCCATTTAAAATTATGGATGATTCGGAAGTAGCTCCTTATCTGACAAGAATCGGCAACACACCGCGAACTACTGCGCAGGCAGAGGTGAGAGAGTTCCATTGTTGACTGTGTTGATGCAGATTATTAACAAGTTTACTTGATATAACTTTAAGAACTGTGTGAAAAGCTAGTTTCTTTAACCTCTTAATGCACGGAGTTTTGGTTTAATATTAGATCTCATTAGTGTTGGTTAAAGAAACGTTTAACGGAATTCGCTTAGTAGCTTATGAACTATCCTTTTTCAAGCCAGCGGGCATTGATATCCTGTCTTTTTCAAATGCGATGGCTGACGATTCGGCGATTTGCCTTACTCATACCCTAGTCGTACTATACCATTCCATATTTTCTTTTCGCTTGATATTTCCTAATTATAATGGAAATCTAGTTCAAAAACCAATCCGAGAATATACCTGTGCACTCGAGTTTACTTAGTTGGACGCTATGAAACCAAGGGTTACTTATTGTACAAATTAAAATTTCAGTCGCCAGCTGTAGAACGCATGCAGCAGTGATAGCAGTACTTATGTTGAAAATCATGAAGAAGCAGCGCTTGGATTATCCTGTTCTTTCGGTTGACTTTTTTTTACTGTTAAATATATTTAATAATACTACTTGATGATTTTCCTATAAATAAATACTTGTCATATCTATAAATATGTGGTTTTGCTCCATATGGACATCAAGCTGTTAGAAGTCGCTGGCAATAGGTCCATGCCGATACGGTGTCGTGTTGAAGCGTACATTGGCTCATATTTTCAAAACAGTGAAGTTTTAGAAACTGTACATCAATTGCATGTGTAGTTCGATCAAAATGGATCTGCACCATCCAAGCCATTCACCATGCAAAGTCGTTTGCGTTAAGGCCGTTCATTCCTACAGGGTCGATAGATTGGCACCATACTTTTCTAGGAGGGTAAAAACACTGAATTAATACATAGGCAGTCCACGGGATGTCGCAGCAAACACCGGGTTCACATTTCCCAATCGTTACATTGTTACGAATGGAGTAAACTGCCTCGTGAATTGCTAAAGGATTCGTCGATGTCGAACGCTTAATCTTTTGACCTTTCGCCCATTGGCAAGTGTTCTTGGTAGCTTGGCTGACCCTTTTAGTGTGTTATCCAACCCTGATTTATTTTCGCCTTAGAGCAAATCTATAGGTCTTTAGTCACTTAGCATTTTGTTAAGTCGCACTTGTTTGCTGGAATAAATTCCGTCACACTTTTGCAACAGGACCTTTTTGTGACCTTGTCCTTGTCAATTTTTCCCTCATTCTTCATTTGTTTCCCCACTATTTGAACTCTGCTTAGCAACAGTTTCGTAACGATTTCTTTCTGCGCTGATTCATGGTTGTCTTGTTACATATCCCTACAAAAATTGCTCATTCCGAGTGTTGGTTGCCTCTTATTTGATTATCAAGTAAATTTGTCCAAGAATATGATTAGTTCCGGATTTTCTTCGATATGTCTTTTTCGATTGATCGAGGGATCACTTTCCCATCACGGGTAATATGCTACTCCTCCAGAGCAATTCGAGTCGCAAAGTAGCAAATCTCTCTACGATGTATAAACGTCCGTGACTGCCTTCGGTGAATGACAGTTTCTCAATTCACTGCTCACCCTACACGCAGTTCTGACCGATTTTCTTCGTGGACGCTCGAAGGCATTGTGGATCAGAAAGAGCTTTATCAATTACGGAAGCATTGAAGACCGCTTTGGTCGATGCGAGCTAGAACTAATAGCAATGCGTGTATTGCACTAAATCTTTAACCATTGTGTTCTTTGCGCCCCTAATCTAAGTAGAAATGTATGGTGCATTCCACAGATTCATCATTTTTCCAGTTTTTTGGATGTTCAAGCAGTATAATTTTCCATTCCTGAAAAGAAGTCTGGAAACTAGCTTTTCCGACTTCCAACTTTTTCTGTTTATCTTCGCTGGTATCTTGGTATTCAGCATAAGCGTTGAGTACATCATCGCCTGGGCTTGATAAGCTTCCATTGAGTTTAACCTGGCCGATTGCCATGATTTCAACGGGAACATGTAGACATGTTCGCGAGAAGTTACGTCAGTATACTTGATCATAGAATGGTGTTTTCATCCGGAACGAAGTTGCAAGGTAAAATTACTTGGACGCTCGATACTTCGACGACAAGTCTTCACGAGTTGTGCGGATCCCAGCACATTTGCCATTCGTTTCTTTTTTACCTCGCAATCGTCCTCCCTAGTGGTCGCTTTATTCGAGCATGGTGGCGCGTTCGAGTCTCATATCGTGATCTGTAAAATAACTGCAGATGCGACTACAGCTGGTTAAGTTTGCCTACGAACACGCTTGCCCAACGTGTAGGTGGCCATCTTACGGGATGCCTGCATTCTCGTGGAGTCCACTCTATGGTTCTTTTCGTCCATCTGTCGTCCGTCCGCTCTTATTATGTGACCAACACATCTGTGTTTGGCTATCAATGTATATTCTCCTGGGTGCCAAAGATGGGACAGATTTCGAAGATCGGAGCGTTGCATTCCGAGTAGATATTGAGTGTGCCTGTGATATTTCAGAAGGAATCGTTCAAACACTCTGGGAGTAGTGCGCAGTCACTTTTGTCGTGGTTGAAGGATCATCCCACGTCTGCAGCATAACAGGGCGCTGGGAGGACTGTTGAATTGAGAAGGTGAGCGTAGAGTTTTGGATCCGATAGTTGGCCGGTGGCTTTGAGGGACCCAAATGTGGCCCAAGCTGCTATCCTTATTCTGTCCAATTTCTCCTCTATGTTGTTTTCAATGTCCATTGATCACCCGAGATATACGTACGAGGTGGGTCTCTGCAATTGGGGAACCATCCAGTTCGATATGTTTGCCTTCGCAGCGTGTGTTTTTTATGGACTGGGTTCCGATTTATCCGTAATCCGATCTTTTTTCCTGTTTCATCGAGCTCATTCGTCATTTTCTTTGCTTCGTTAGTACTTCCTGATAAGATGACGGCGTCGTCGACGAAAGGAAAATTTTCTAAGAATTTTCCACCAACACGTATGCCTTTCATCCCAATCGAGTGACTTCATTATCCACTGCAGTGCGACATTAAGCAGCTTTAGCGATATTGTGTCGCCTTGTCGGACCACTTTTCCTATGGGTGTAGGGAGGGGTCGATGGAAAAGCCGTATTCTCATAGTACAGTTTGGTAACAATCAGATTATTTATTTATGAGATCTTATAAACTGATCTTCTTAAGCTGACGCGAGGTTGGTACAGATCTTCGTTGTCGTTGTCGTTGTCGTTGTTTTTGATGTTATTGATCGATGGCTGACGTTTCGGCGACTTCGCCTTCCTCAGAGCCTGGACGTACTTTATGTTAGAATACTTTTTATTGTTCGGTGGAAAAGAAGGTTAAAGTATTAATGAAGATCAAACTTTCAAATAGACGCCATATTGAACAGAAAGGCCACTCACCGTGATGTTACGTGCGGGACTGGCCCACACGTAGTTCACGTGGAGTCGCGAGCAAGACACGCCCCGGGGTCAAAATATCATTTTGAAATAGGGCGCCAGGTCACGTGTGATAGTGAGGCATTCGTCCTTCGGTTCATCTTTGGATTTTCGAAATTTATCCAAAACGCCTCAAGAGTTTTGCGCGTTGATGTTTTTGATTCCTGCGCTAGGATCCGCACATTCACTTCAAAATCATCGCCGTTGTGCTTTTGTGCCCTATGCGTACCTAGAGGGGTGTTTAAACGGATTTTAGCTTTCCCATCTAGATGTTCTTTTATGCGGACACAAAGTGGTCTACCCGTTTCCCCGATATATTCCTCGCCGCATGCATTACATGAGATCAAGTATATTATACCTAAACTCATGCAATCCCCGTCTCTCCCGTTAGGACAGATCATACAGTTTGCTGAGCTGCACAAACGATCATAGAGACGGTTTCGAACTAACTGGCGGCGTAGGTATTAAAATCCGTTTAAACACCTCTCTAGGTACGCATAGGGCACAAAAGCACAACGGCGATGATTTTGAAGTGAATGTGCGGATCCTAGCGCAGGAATCAAAAACATCAACGCGCAAAACTCTTGAGGCGTTTTGGATAAATTTCAAAAATCCAAAGATGAACCGGAAGGACGAATGCCTCACTATCACACGTGACCTGGCGCCCTATTTCAAAATGATATTTTGACCCCGGGGCGTGTCTTGCTCGCGACTCCACGTGAACTACGTGTGGGCCAGTCCCGCACGTAACATCACGGTGAGTGGCCTTTCTGTTCAATATGGCGTCTATTTGAAAGTTTGATCTTCATTAATACTTTAACCTTCTTTTCCACCGAATAATAAAAAGTATTCTAACATAAAGTACGTCCAGGCTCTGAGGAAGGCGAAGTCGCCGAAACGTCAGCCATCGATCAATAACATCAAAAACAACGACAACGACAACGACAACGAAGATCTGTACCAACCTCGCGTCAGCTTAAGAAGATCAGTTTATACGATCTCATAAATAAATATATCAACTATTTATGCCGAGGTTCATAGAAAGTCGGTCTTTCGAGTTATTAACAATCAGATAGTTCTTATTTAGGACGACTCCACTCCTTGATCCGTGTTGACAGGATCCCTTTTTTTTTTCGACACTGCGAAACGTTTTTTCATAGTGGACGAAAGTTAGCATTAGGTGTCAGTGGTATTCCCAGTAAACTTCAGTGAGTCTGGACACAGTTTGAATGAGCTCCATGCAGCAGAGTACTTGTCGAAACTCTGCTTGCTCATCTTGTAGCGGCTCATTCATTGTCCTTGGTATGCGCGACAGGATATTCTTGGTGAAACAGCTTGTACGGTACAAATCAACAAGGGTATCGGACGACATTTTCGAAGGTATTTTCGGCCACCTTTCTTGGACTGCGTGACCACGCGCTACGTCCTCCACTGGTCTGGGATTTTTTCCTGTTGAAGGTAGGCTGTCGTGTGGTTTGTGAGACGGGCATGTAAATTATGGCCTCCAGCTATAAGGAAGTCGGTGGTGATAATATTACTATTTATTACCACTATTAGGAAGGAATTTTGGAGGTGACCCTCTTTTTACGATTTCTTTCGAAACTCGAACCACCGACGAAAGAATTGCAGGTGGTTTTTCTCTAGCGAGGATTTAAGGGTATGGAACAGGGCTCGTAGAATAGAAAAGGTTGCCTGCTTACTACTTGATACTGGACGGCCCGTCTTCACTGGTTCTGTGGTCCCCAGCGTAGTCACCATTTTTCGGAGATCTGCTGGTTAACCCACTGTGGTTTCCTGGAATTTCGAGGTCAGCCTGGCCAAAGTCTGACCCAGGTCTTCACCACCACAGGCAGTCGCACGGTGGTGGATCCCGGTACTGATTTACTCTTGGGCTTCCTGATGGACACGCCAGATGCGTCGTTTTCTTGTTCAGCAATCGCGAGGTTGTTAAACAGCATACATTTAGTTCCACAGAAAAACACAATACAGTACAACAGTAGCTGACGTTTCGGCAGTATCGCGTTCTTTAGAGCCTGGAAGGGTATACTGATATACAATCTACTAGGCCAAACGCTTCAATAACCCAAAAAGACGAAAAACTATGGTGATTGCATAATCAACAGCTTCTCGAAAAACTTGCCGCTTTTTACACGACTTCCAAGAAGGAGGATTAGAACAGCCGATTATAGTCGCATATGGTTAATGACTGCACCATCCCACATCAGAAATTGAAGCAAACGTGCGGGGTCAGGTCGCGTATGACCTCTGGGCATTCATCCCTGCTATTCATTGTAGGATTTTTGGCATTTATCCAAAAAGCCTCGAGAAGTTGTCGCGCTGGTGTTTTAGTCTCCTGTGCAAGGATATGTACATCATTATACCCTTCCAGGTTCTAAGGAAGACGATACTGCCGAAACGTAAGCTACTGTTGTATTGTATTGTGTTTTTCTATGGAACTAAATGTATACTGTTTAACAACCTCGCGATTGCTGAAGAAGAAAACGACGCATTCATATTCCAATGCCGAGGTTAATAGAAAGTCGATCCTGGGAAACGCCGGACTCCTTCTCAGCTTAGGAGACTCTGCCGAGCGGACAAATCCTCTCGCTATACATCGCAGTCCCACACCCAGGAACACCTCCCAGCCACGATGAGGCGGTAAACCGTTGGGAGGATAGAAAATGTTGGTGTAGAATTTTTCACTTATCAATTCCATATCATGGCGGGAACTTTTGATGGAGCAATATTCGTTAATCAGGGCAGACATTATAATCGTACAAGTCTCGACGACTCTTTCTCAGACTGGTTCTTTTCGTCTGCTGCTTTGGTATTTTCTTTTGCCTGTACCGGTATAGATCTTTCTGTAAAGCTCTCCTACAACTGACATTTATTAGTAGGCGCGGTAAACGTGTTGCAACAGGATCAAACTTCTCTTTCCTCCTCTTCTGGAGCAACTCGTTAGTGGTAATGGAGACACGATCTGATCTTCTTGGTTGAGAAGATAAGGCGAACTCCGCAAAGTTTTTAAGTCCTTGGACATGCAGTTCGTAGTCTTCGATCGAGTTTCCCATAATCTGCCGCGTTAGTTGAAGACAGAGGACGGCCTTGCGAGGGGAGAGGATCTCGTATGAGTCGATGAGATAGACGATGAACGGGTGGACGACAAAGCCTACGCCACCGATATTTCGTTACTGAGACCTTTTATCCATGGATGCCAAGGGTCCCGCTGTTTAGCTGGCTTATGTCTGTCTTCCTGCTTTCATTTCTTGTGGGTCGATCACATGAGATTTGATGCGGTCTGCTGCTTCAAATAGGGCGTGAAGATCGGCCTCTGCGAGTGTTGTAATATACGTACAGAGTAATAAACGATCTCCATGGCGTGTCGCCTGTGTGTTCGTGAATTCCGGTTCCAGTGACGTCCTGCATAACCCGAGATTTTGTGGCCTCTCACCGGTTGTCTCAGCGTTTGACGTCATAAACGGGAGCGTCCAGTATGCGGGATATTGATGCTAGCCTATTGCTGGCTGAGCGGTTTGTTCCTTCCTGGAGTATTGAATTAACCTTACAAAAACTTATCCGGATTTTCATCACGATATGGATCCGAGGAAAGTATCTTTTCGGTAACGAATTCTCCGCTTGGTTTTCCTACTATTTGTGTTGGAGATGAAGTTAAAATCGAAATCAGAGGCGAAAGTAAGAACGAAAAATGACTGGCCGCTCAAGGACGATGTAGAAGCCCAAAGAAAAGGAAAAGAAAAAGAAAAGAAAAGCAGTGAACTGTTTTGAATCCACGCGTAGTCTTTCGTTCATAAGTTGAAACGAGGTTGATGAATAACTATTCGGCTAACGTTTCGAAGTCCCCGGAAAAAAAAGTTGTTATAACCAGATAAAGCAGTAACAACCATCCTGTATAAACGAGCATCGCCAGGTGAAAATACCTTATTCGAGCAATGATCCACTAAAGAAGACCGGGCTTGATATGGCGACGAATATAGCACATCTAGAGTACAAAGGACTGTCAACATGGACTGGGATCATCGGCTGAGAGGAAAACGAAAGCATGGAATACAGGTGTCACATAAAGCGCGCAAACATGGAATCAAAGCGTTTAAGTCGTTTAAGTTTGTTATGCTGTATAAGTCTAAGTTATTGTATGTGGTTATTGATAAACAGAGATAGGATGTGATATAGGTGAGGATTAGGAAAATAAAGAGGAAGGAAGACAGGAGCGATTATTTGGGCCATTAATCGGACAACACCTTGTGTCGATAGCAAAATATTCGCCGAAGAGCAGATACAGGATAAAAGGATAAAACTTTCGGCGTTGATGAATCCCTGAGGGATGCGCCATGCATTCATTAAGCACCTTTGGAGGTGTTGAATGCGTGTCTAGCCTTTAAATAACTCGCGGTGGCCTAACGATGTATAAAGTCAGTGCCGTTATTGTCCCAGACCAGTCTGGTACCAATTTGCCAACTCTGGAGGGATGGAGAATTTGCTGAGCCCTGGACAGCGGGGATCGACGCTACATGTATTGCAGGGCATCCCCGACCAATGCGCTACACGCGCTCCATCAAACATATATATACATATATATATATATATATATATATATATATATATCCACGAGTCTCCCTCGTATGAGGGATCTCAAGCTGGTTAGTCGCGAAGCTACGTGGCGCATCCCCAAGTGGCGGGTAGGAGGATAATCGCCGACCAAGAGCGACTTTTGCTTCTCTGAGACGCAGGTGGATACAGAGGATGGACACCCTGTTTCTGCTGCGCCGATTTGGCCACACTTTCTGTATTTACGAGGCTTGGTCGTGCACGAGTGTGTGGGTGCGTTCCAGTTTATGCGGATTCTAGGGGCCAATTCGACCAAAAGCCTGCAATCAAGTGACAGTATAGTATATGGGAGGCGATTAGAGTCACCTCCAACAAATAAGTTCCGTGTCCACTCTGGGAGAGACTGGCAAGCTACCCGTGGGTATACTCAGCCCCACCTTCAGAGTCCAGCAAGCTATACGTGTCAAAAAAGCTAAACACAGTAAAAGAAACGTGCCTCTTCCCCCTGACCACGAAAGAGCCGCCGATTCGGCAAGGTTGGGTAGGGTAAGTACGGAAAGAACGCTAAAATCTCAAGGCCATTCTAAGCTGCCTAAATCGCAACGAACTAAGGTGATCTGTCACGTGAAGTCTCTTCAGTTTAAAACAAATAAAGTGTCGCACCACTCTTGCACATGAATATCACATCCGAAATATTTCTTCTTGAAAATAGACATACATTGCATGCGTACATACCTATGCGAGGTGTATGCGTGTACTACGGAAAACGTGAAATCTTATGGAATAGGTGCTTATTAAAAGTGCAAAAATAAGCTCAACGTAGGTTGCAAAACATTGCGAAAGCTGGAAAGAAGGTGTTAACGCGATGGTCTGTAGTCAGTAGCGACATACACACCATGCATACTCTTACAGCAAAGGAAGAAATGCTCTTCTGTAATCTTGTCGTGTTCGCAGCTGCCAAGATTTCTATTTCAGAGAGGAATAAGGTATGTTCTTCAGAGTATGTATTTGTTCCACTACCTATTGATATGCAGTTGTTGCTCAGCACTGAACTGTTAGAAAGAGTTGACGTACAACATTATGTGTAAGGATAATCTTAAAGATGACCTAATTATATCTTTGAATTTCGAAGGGTTTGTATTTGCTACATGTCATGCGTAAGGGCACGTATGGCGCAGTGGTTGGAGGCGCCACCGCGACACACACGTGGAATTGTTCCCAGCGTTCATGATCCACAAAGCCCTCCTTCTCTCCGGGGTCGGGAGATTGATACCAGACTTGTCTGGGAGGATAGCAGCACTGGCTCGACACATCGGCAAGCCACACGAGTAAAGGCCAGATATACATTCAGTCACCTCCAATGATACTTAATGAAGTCGAATGCATGGTGCAATTCCTCCGGGATTGATCAACGCTGAGAGGTTAATCCTTTATCAATGCGTAATTTTTGTAGTTTGAAATAAATAGGACCTCGCATCATTCTTGCGATTGGATGCGTCTTCCAAACTTTTTTTTATGAATAAAAATACACTACATACAAATACTTATAGCACGTGGTATCTTACGAAATGGTCGAGTATCAAAAATGCAGAAACAGACAGAGAATTAGCTGCCAAACTCTTCCAAACGCTAACATCAATCTGTTCGTATAATGCACCATAGAAAAATAAGATAATAGCATACATGCCATTTATGTACATACAACGGTATGGCAAAGTCCCTTTCACAATCGTCTTGTATTTTCAAGTCTCTAGTTCTCGAAAAAATATTGTCTATTGTTGACAAACCCTTCTGGTTTGACAGATCCATAAAGGTTGAAAATGATCCGTTGTGCCTTGCGGCTGACGGCAAAATTAAGCATCCTCTCAAATGGGTTAAATAAGAACTTATTGAATCAGCAGTTTCCTTGTGCTATGGATTTGCATCTTTGTCACATTAGTAAAGATAAAGGATAAAGCTCTCGGCGTCGATCAATCCCTTTAGGTATGCGCCATGCATTCGACTTCACTAAGTATCGTTGGAGGTGATTGAATGCGTAACTGGCTTTTACTCGCGGTGGGCTACCGATGTATCGAGCCAGTGCTGCTATCCTCTCAGACAAGTCTGGTACCAATTTTGCGACCCCGGAGGGATGGAAGGCTTGGTGAGCCATGGCCGTGCGGATCGATTCCACGTGTGCGTTGCGGTGGCGCCTCCAACCACTGCGCCACATGCGATCTGTCACATTACCAAACACCAGGAAATTCAACGCTTGCACTCTATGGTTACGAAAAATTTGCTTTTAGAAATCATATTGTAATTCAGAAGAGTCAGTTCATTGAGCTGGTTAGAGGCGTCCTGCATCACATATTTGGTCGTCGGTTCGATCCTATACCCCTGGCATCCCACGTTTCATCCATCAGTAAATTCGTATCAAACTTATCTGGGAGGTTAAAATCGCTATTTTAATACATCGGTTGCTCTATAGGAGTTGCTAGTGAAGTTAAATGGGACCTCTCTTTGATGCTAACAATGTGACGAATGTATGAAGCATTCCTTAGAGATTCGTCAACGCCGAAACCTTTACCTTTTATTATTTCGTTATAGATAGAATAAAGTATATTTAAAAGAGGTATGATAGTTTTTTATTTTTTCTTAAAATATCGATAGCGAATTTGTTAATTAAAATATTGGAAACGAAAGCACCAATGTTCCAAGCAAACTGTACTTCATATCTTTTACTTCAAGAACGTCAAAGTTTGATTAAGACTCCGCCCCATGGTTTTCGATCGGCTTTTTCTCTTAAACTGTGTAATCAAATGGCTACAATTCATTTTTAGACAAGGAACATGCAGTTCGTTTTTTTCGTCTTTTAGTCGGAGATTTGAGTAATCCTCCCAATGGTTTACCGCCTAATCGTGGCTGGGAGGTGTTCCTGGGTGTCGTACTGCGATATACAGCGGAGGATTCGTTCCCGGCAGGGTCTCTCAAGCTGAGGAGTCCGGCGTTTCCATCAGGAAGCCTAGCTAAGAGTAAACCAATACCAGGATCCAGCACCGCCCTGGTATCAAACAAGTTGTACGGTGGCAAGTCTCCCTCTGATCCACAAGTGCTGCGGCTGCCTGTAGTGGTGAAGACCTGGGGCAGACTGTGGCCAGGCTGACCTCGGGATTCCAGAGAACCACACTGGCTTAACCAGTAAATCTCTGAAAATGGTGATTATGCTGTGGTCCGCTCAACTAGTGAGGATGGGCCGTTGAAGTATCAAGTATCAAGTAAGATTTGAGTAACATTTTCTACCTAACTTGTTCTATTAAAAAGCAGTGGTATCATTTTGCTGACGACAAGTTTCATCTCGTATTGGTAGCTGTAAATGCTTCTAAAATTACTAAGTGGTACTCACACATATCCGTCACACTCGAAGTAGACGACCACCGTGGACAATTGCCGTGTAGGAAGGAAATGAATGGAAGATGTGCTGAAGTGAATATGCTGTTCATTTGGAACGTTTTCCGTGTGTATATGGGGAAACGTGGCTTGGCTGTTGTAGAGCTGTAACAGAAAGTTCTATCTTAACTCTTTTATTTACTGCCTTTTTTCTTCTTAATGGCAGGTTATGTTGCGAAATATAACTCGTATGACTGATGACTGCTGATGGCAAAAAAGATCGATAGAAGTAGCTGAGATAAACGCAAAGCGAGGGACCCGGATGGTGTAGTAGTGAAGTGCGCTGCTCCCCGGTAATTACAACAGCGCGTGTTCGTTCCCCACTGCATACACCTGTGGTCCGGAGTTTTGCAAATATCTTAGCACTTCATACGAGAAAGTGTGCTTCATCCTTCACAGCAATTCTTCGACAACCAACTATGTGCCATATACCATTCTTCATATCTAAAAATCATATCTCTCAGTTTTTTCTGTAATTAGTGTGATAACTTTGCTCAAAGTTTTTTCTCCCATGAACTTTTGTCACGCCACTCCTTCATTGTCGTGGTAAAAGATCTTACTGCTCTTAGGACAGCCATTACGATGCCTGACCAAAAAGCCACAGGACTTTGGATGAAGGTACATTTTGCTTTGGAATTCAGAATGATTGAAGTTAATCTTCATAAGTTAATATTCAAAATCTTCATATTCCTCATTTCTTTCTTCCGACACTTCTTTTTTGACTTTATATTGTAATGATCCCTATAGGTATTTTACTTCTCTATAAAGTCTTCTCTCTATGAAACAATATATGGATTTGGAACTACCAATTATTTTCAAGAAGAACACGCACGTTGAAGATGAGGCTGTGGCCAATGTCGGTGCTGAAATTTTTGACCAAGCAACCTTTATACTTGGGTGCTCGAATGGTCTTCTTTCATGAGCAAGGAAGGATCGTACGGTCCTCACAACAATTTTTATTCAATTAAAAATTTGCTGGTTGAGCAAGATTTTTTCTATTGGAAACTCGAAACTCATGATGGGGTTTCCCAACTAACCATCACTTTTCGTTTAGTGACTTCTTCATAGTTGTTGCAACCTTGGAAAGGTTTTCAAATTTCAGTGTTAACCTACTCGCGCAGCACTTTCCAGCAATTCAAATATCTGTTCCAGTGTAAATCTCGATTTTTGGGTTTCCATAATGTATACGCTGCTATTATTTAAGCAAAGCATTATTTTTAATGATGCTGAGATACAACCACAAGATTGCTGAGATATTTGCAAAACTCCGGACCGCAGGTGTCTGCGGTGGGGAACGAATGCGCTATTGTCCTTTCCGGGGAGTAACGAGTTCACGGCCACACCATGCGGGTCCTTCGTTTCGCCTGTCTCCCAGGCATTATTATTTGTCGTTTTGAATGTCTCACTGTTAAACATTGGCGAACGGCAAAAACTAACATAGAAAACCAATAGGTGCTAGCAGAGATAGCTGTTGGGTTCTCAAGACGAAAGTGTCCTCTATTTCTCCTTTTGTAAGAATCGATTTTTTTTGCTTAAAGTTCACACAGTTCAATTTACAATAGCGTTGCGTAGACGCTCCGTTTGTTCCTTACGGGTTATCTCCATTCCCATGAAAATGGACACTTTCCCATGTGCCGATGAAAAATTTTCCGGCAAACGAAAACTGTGACGAATACAATGCCAATCGTGTTACTTTCCATTAAGCTTTAAATCGTTATGTAGGCAGAAACCACAACATCCACTGTCTCGGTAATTTTATTGTCGGAACCCCAACTGGACACTTATAATGTAGAGGTTAAAGATAAGCTAAGATAAACACAGTGTCGTTGGTTCGAAACTGCACTCCGAGTAAATCAAATCTTCCGCCTTTTCGGGATTGAACAATGAGTACTAAAGTTGTCTGTGGAGAGTCAACACTGATTTGATACACCGGTAGGCCACCACAAATCATTGTATCGGTCAGACATGCATCCAGTCACCTCTATGATGTTATGAGCGAAATCGAATATAGGCGAATCCCTCAGGGATTGATCAACAAGGAATGCTTTACTTCATAACAAGCATGGGAGTACTTCTGTATTCCGTAATCCTTAACAATCTCCGCTACTTTTTTGGTTTATTTCTTTTTATCGAATCATACCGAAGACTGTTTTTGTGTGATCTTAAGCAACTAAGTTTTTCATATTCGGCGCCACAGAACTATCTATTCCATACAGACATATCCTTCCAGATGACGTTAGCACTTTGAGGAAGTGAGTCCATTTTCACAATCGCTGAATGGGTATTTTACTGACTGTCGATATCAGAAATTGCTTTTGTGAGAAAAGCAAAAGCTCCACTAGTTTATCTAGAAATTTAATCAGAAAATTGTGCAATGATTTTTGTGTTTGTCACGGAAGAAACAGAAAAAAGCAATGTCATCTACAAAAGGAAGAGGACACACATGAACTCATTAGTGGTCGGAGATAAAAGATAGTGCGTTGAGAAGTAGTTGATTGGCTTAGCTGATTAGACATGAAATACTGACCACAAAGTTTATGGCCCTCTAACCACTAACTTTTGACCAGTTCGACGTTCCTATCTGCATGCTTTTTTTAACGTGATCCAATGCTAAAGATCACCATCGTCCAAGTAGCTACCTGTTTTCTAGGCGGCAAGTCTACCATTGATACATATTAGCTAGTAACCGCTTATAATAATGACTTAGGGAAATCCTTCCACGGCTATGGGGATTCAAACAAAGGTGAACTTCACCCGCACAACTAATTATCGGCACCATGGAGTTCAGACTTCAGCCGGCACGATTCTTCTTAAAAGCAGGCTATTTAAGTTTTCAATAAGTCACCTGCATCACGTATCGTCCACCTGATCGTCAATTAACTAGAGCAGGTATCAGTAAATGTTCCAGTTCTCCTTGTCACTTGTAAGAGTAGTACAGTGGGCTGTATCTAAGATTTCCTTAAAGAAATCTGACCATCGAGTCGCTGGTACTCCTGCTTTCGGCTTGTCCAACCGTTCTCATTCATACGTATTACGTACCAGGCCCACCTTATCTTCGACAGTTCGGCGTACAGAACGGCACCTTTTGATTTGTGATCGTTCATGTGCATCGGAACTTTGTATTCCTTCTCACAATTGTGTGGCATGAGATACTCGTAGACACTTCCTTTCGACTGCGCGTTTTATATGGTTGAATAAGTTTTCATCCTGGTTACGCACGGTCCAGGTTTCTGACGCATATGTCAAGGCAGGGAAATCGTAAAGTCGAAAAGATGGACACGAAGTCGGGTGTTCTTTGTTCTCTCCGCTGAATTTTTGACTGTTGAAAGCTTTCCAATCAGTTCACTTTCTCCTGCTGAACTCCGGAGCTAAGTTGACCATTATGTTGACTTCCCATTCCATTAGACGTGAACAGGGCCATACGTAACCAATGCGTTCCTCATCAACATCGTTTTTGTGAGATTGAGATGTGAGATCAATCTTTCCACAAGCGTTATAGAAATCCACAACCATTCATTCCACCTGACTAATGTTTGGTCTTATAAGAACGATGTTATCAGTAAGCGAAGATGGTTTAATTGCTGACAATCGATTTTCACCCCCATGTTGCCCCATTACATTGTTCGCATGGCGTTCTCTAGGGTGAGGCCAAATAATTTTGGAGGGATAGTACCGCCTTGCCTAATCCCTCTTTTGACACCGATGTTAATATCGTTGCAGGACGGTGATATGTTGGTTGTGACATTTTTATATAGCTTACGAAGAATCCTTACATGGTGCGTAGAGAGACCTTTGCTGTCCAGGATTTCCGTGGCTACTTCTGCCTCAACTGAGTCAAAAACTTTTAGAGAAAGCAGTCTCTCGTACTCTCACGACACTTCAATGAGTTTTGTTTAGGCAAGACGATGCTATCCTAAAGGTAATCAGTACGATGGATGTGGTCACCGTATTGCATACTTTTTGGAGTTCTGTTTTCTCATATTATTGTCCCTCGTGCAATGTTCTGTTTATCCTATTTAAGATGAGTCGAGTAAAGGATGTGTCGACGACAGACAGCAAGCAGGTTGGGCGATAGTTACCGATATAATGAAGGCCACCCTTTTTGAACAATAACACAGTCTTGCTGGTCTTCCATTGAAAAATAGCTTTGCATTCTGACAGGTAACATGTTTCTTATGGTACTCTCCATTGGGAGACTCCCACGTCCAGCGTTGAGGATGGGGCATCTGGAATTGTGAGTTACCATGGATGGCCATGGTCCCCATGATAAACTCAGGTACCCGCTCTCCTTGTTCGTTCCATTCTAATCCGTGGGTCCCAATGCGACGTTCTTCAGACGTTCTTCTTGGTCCAATCTTGGCGTTGAAATCTCCAATGATGACCTTGAAGAATGTATGGTCTTCTCTGTAGAAGTTCTCGAAACCCATATAAAAGGCTTCGACTTCTTCTTCGTCATGGTCTGATATTAGCGCGTAAACGACGAAGGTTGTCAAAGATGGTATTGTTCCACATCTCTCCAGTCGTAAACATCTGATTCGTGTTGTTAGAATCTTCGGCCAACTCCTCTACTGCCGCATGTTCCGAGGAACAGTTCTTCGCCGATGTTATAGACGGCGTTGAATGAATGGCATCTTTTCATCATTTCATCCAGTCTATGACGTCTTCCTTTATCCATTTTCCCTGCCTGATCAAGTGTTCTAACCAGAATTTAGGTGCAAGTGTGCGTGCTTTGCAGCTACAGATCGTCAGCTTAGTCTTCCACGATTTTAGTGGCCTAGAATGATTCTGAGAATTCAGCAGCCTCTCTGCATTCGTCCTGCCTAACTCTGCCTTATCGGACGCTCATTTGTGCTCAGGGGAATGTGGCCCAAATATTTTACTGTGTTTAGTTTTTTCATACCCAAGTTTAGCTTTTTGAGCTGCGAACATGGGGCTGGGTATATTCAAGGGTACCTTGCCATTCTCTTCCAGAATGGATATAGAATCTATTCGTTAGAGGCAACTCCTACCCGCTTTCCACATATTTCCCTGTTATTCGATTGCAGGCTTTAGGCCAATTGATTCGTAGAATACAATCCGCGTAAACTGGAATAAATCCACGCACGCGAGCTTGAAGACGTCCTCGAAAATGCAGAAGGTATATGCCAAACCGGCAAGTCGCTTTTGGTTCGCGATTAGCTCACTATCTGCTACCTGATGATGCGCCACGTTGCCTTGCGACTAATTGGCATGAAATCGCTCTAAAAGAGAGAACCGAAGCTTTAAAAGGGTAATTTTAAATATCATTGAAGGCAGACAGTTTTAGGATACGTTCCTACATCTGATATGGGCACGTGTGGCGCAGTGTTAGAAGGCGCCCTGCAACACGCACGTGGAATCCATCTCCGCGCCCATGGCTGACCAAGCCTTCCATCCCTTCGGGATCGGCAGTTTGCTACCACACTTGTCTGGGAGGACAGCAGCACTGGCTCGATACACAAGTAGGCCACCTGGAGTCATTGTAAAGGCCAGATATGCATTCAGTCACCTCTAAACGTTGCTTAATGAAGTCGAATGCCCATTCACCTTTGGGATGTTATGAAGGGGATCGATTTCGTACGTATCCTTATAGGGTTGGTAAATGTCGAACAATTTATCCTTTATCTCCCATTAATTGTTCCAGCTTTAAACTTCTTCCTTTTTTCACATTCTAATCAATAAGTTCAAGAAAATCATTGCTTTCAATTTTGGAAAAAAAACCTTATAGTATTCTTATAAAAGTTATCCTAGTAAATATTCTACAAAGTGAAATGGTCCGTGTGTTAGCGATGATATTCAGATGTTTACGCTTCAGATAGATGAGAAATGGCTACACATCAACGAGGAGACAATACGAAATCACCTCGGAGGAGCAGTGATACGGCAATACGCGTTAGTAGCCTTACATATTTTTATATTTTCCAAGCACTTTCCTGGTTTAGTAAGATTTCATCCTTAAAATATCAAGTAACAACTGCTGCCAGGCCGCTTGTTGGTGGCGCCATAAGCACTCTCCGAATTTTGTGGACTGCATGGAGCACCAGTTCAAACTAACTTTCTTCCAGAAGTACTACAATTCTATGCTCAGGTTTATTCTTAGTTGAACTTCCGGATGGGAATGCCGAACTTCTCATGCTGGGTAATCCTATTCTACATCGCACTTCGACTAAGAGCATTCTTTAACAACGATGAATTGGTTAATGATTAATGGTGAGAAGGTGCGAAGAAATTGTTGGATACTAGTTTATACTTGGAGATGTTCTTCTTGTACAGCAAACATGGTTTCAAATGCTTATTTTATGTTTTTTGTGGAGCTAATATTACGAATTTGATCAACTATTTTTGGATGGATCACTACGATTCTTCATTTCCCATTATCTCATAGAAGATAAATAGTCTCGGATTCTGGCCGCAGAACTACAAGTGGCGATGAAAAACATCAAAAACGCTACCACATACTTTCATCATGACCTTGTATTGAACCTCAACAGAGGTAGTGTTCATTGGAAAGCCTACACGAGGTGGTTATAAATCTTCATGATTGGTAATGTGTCGGCGGCATCGTCTCCTTCAGAGCCATGGTCATTCCAGTCGAAGGCCTGCAGTGGTTGAATCTTCATGTGATGTGGGTCTTCGCAGTCGCCGTGTCATGTCAAATTGAGGCACTGCCCCTTTTATAAAGGCCGCACTAAAATGACTTGACCTCTTCAGGAAATTACGCAGTGTTCAAGACGGTCCTTGGTCAATGAAGACAATATCGCCGAAGCGGCTGCCATCATAAAAGTGCAACCTTTTCTAGCGTTGTAAGTAACCCAAAACTGTGATACTACATTTGGATTGGCGTATTGTTAGGAGACGACGTGCAATCCGCCCAGATTGTCGGATCGACCACCCGCCCAAGGCGAACGAAACTTCACCACATCGGGCTTGGCGAATTGACGCGAAACTTGTTTAGGAGGAAAAAGAACTCTAACTTTATATATCGCACGCTACGAGAATCCATTCTCAATGCCAATATTGAATGAAATCACCTTCACGCTTGATTGATTCGATTGCGAGAAGCGTCTAACAGAAAATGATGACCATCGGATACCTTTTTTTGAAGAAGTGTTGAGTCATCTACTTTTATCACAACAAATTTAATGTGTTGTTTCAGAAATGCAGATGCTACGCACATATTTCATGCTTTTCACGAAGGTTCGCGGAAGGCCTATAAACATCTTGAGGTGAGATTTTCACTTTCTATGCCTTTATTTAGACGATCTTCATTTACAGCTAGATTCGTCTTTGATTTTTTCTTATGTATTTCCACCTATTGCTTATTACTCAGACATATAATATGAAATGCCTCCCAACGGTTTACCGCCTCATCATGGCTAAGAGGTGTTCTTGGGTGTCGAGCTGCGATGTACAACGGGGGGATTCATCCTCTCGGCAGGGTCTCCTAAACTGAGCATGAGTCCGACGTTTCCATCAGGAAGTTTAGCTAAGAGTGAACCAGTACCAGGATTCACCACCGTCCTGGTATAAAAGTCATATAGTGGCAAATCTCCTTCTGATCCGCAAAGGCTGAGACTGCCTGTGTTGGTGACGACCTGGGGCAGACTTTCGCCAGGCTGATCTCAAGATTCCAGGGAACCACAATGGCTTAACAAGCAAATCTCCGAAAAGTGGAGATTGTACTGGGGTCTGCACAACCGATGAAGACGAGCCATTCAAGTATCAAGTATTAAGTACAATATTAAATTTATATAAGTAATAGTAAAGTATAAGTCGTATATAATGCTGAGATATTTGCAATACTCTGGACCGCAAGTGTGTGCAGTGGGGAACGAACCCGCGCTGTTGTCCTTACCGGGGAGCAGCCCACTTCACCACCACACCATCCGGGTCCTTCGTTCCATCTGTCTCTCAGCTAGTTCTATCGATCTTTTTGCCATCAGCAATCACCCGTCAACGGGATTTGGGCTCCCCAGATTAAAGATCAAACCAGAAGGACAAACACAGCGCGCTTTCGTTCCCCACCGCATACACCTGCGGTCCAGACTTTTGCAAATATCTCAGCATTATATACGAGTTATATTTCGCAACATACCCTGCCATTAAAAAAGAAAAAGGCAGTAAATAAAAGGGTTAAGAATAATAAAGTAATTTATAATATAGGTTTTTTTACATAATGCGAATTTTTTTTACAGACCTTGCCTCTTTATTGTTTAGGCACTAAAAAAGAACGCCTGGGATCCTTCAGAAGATTTTGAGGAGGCGTTAAAAATTCGATTAGATAAAGCTGATGTGAACATCGCTGCCTACGATATTTCTGTCGAAGAGGTGAGAAACGCGAAGCCGATAAGGAAAAAGCCTAAAGTTTAATGCTTTTTCGGCTTCTTTTTTTCGAAACCTTCAGGAGTCACTGCAATAGAAAACTTGTTTGAGTTGACCTCACGTTTTCATTCTTTTTTTTTCAATTTTTTCTAAGGTTGCTGACGCCTGTGCTTGATTCTTTTCTAACAGCAAACTTTACAAATTTTTGCTTGTTGTGGATGGTTTTTGATGTTTATGATTTTTAAACGCTAAGTTCTTAGTGTGGTGATGAACGCGTTACTCCCCGGAAAAGACAATAGCGCGTTCGTTCCCCACCATAGACACCTGCGGTCCAGTGTTTTGCAAATATCTCAGCAACGTTTCGGTTGTATTTCGCTTAGTACCCTGCCGTGAAATTATACTAGGCAGAAAATAAAAAGCTATAACTAAGTTCTTAAATAAAAGGAGGTGGATTGACTAGCAATCTTACGTTTTTACAATGGATATAGGCGGAGGAATCGCAGATGCCGTGTAATACACTCATAATTACTGGATCGACCCCTGGTAAGGCCGATTACCACCGCCATCACTCCGGAGTTGGCAAACTGATCCCAGAAGTGACTGAAAAGAGCGTCTTCCGATCGGATAACTGACCACTGTCCATGATGAAGGTCAAGGAAGGCTATAATGGAGCTGTCTTGAGATTCAAGGGAGGATTGATTCGAGCAGCATTTAGCGACATTCATAGAGAGGTCAAAATTCGCAAGTAGCAGCCGAATGCATAAGCAAAAAGGAAGGCCTTCGTAGTTAGCAGTTGTAAGAGAAAGAACTAAATGAAAGAAGTGCTGAGCTTCGCACAACTTGCGAAGTGAGGCCGTGTAAGTGGATTATAAAAAATTATAAACGATCGAAATTGGAGCATAAAGACGCTTCAAGACGAAATTAGGAGAAGTGATGACAGGAAAGCTGGTGGAGTTCTTGGCCTTGTTTGGAACATCAGAACATCAGCCAGAAAATCTGGAACTACCAGTAACATGAAAGTGTTTCTAACATTAGCTCAAGTTAAAATACAAATTTTCTGTGAACTAATGATTCTAGGCAAATCTGAACTGCCTGATTTTTTGAGAAATCCGATAGTGAATTACAACCACAATGATGCTGAGATATTCGTGAAACTTGAACCCTAGACCGGATCGAACCACGATTGCCCTTTCCGAGGGCTTGCGTATTGCACACTGAACCACTGAGGCCCTTGCTTTGTCTTTTTTTCGGCTAGTTTTCTACCTAATGCTGCCATTAGCAGTCGCCCTTCAACGGGATTGATCTGGGGACCACAAATCGGCATTAAACTCAGCTCAGCTGTGGATGTAGTTGAAATCACAATGATAAACTTTCCTATAGTCTTGAAGAAGCAGTATTTTTTTCACAGTAACGTCACAAAGGAAATTATAAGTACTGTTGGACAATATAGTTAGTCATAATGATACTTTTAGGGAAAGAGATTATCGTATATTATGTTTCAAACCTGGTTTTTAGGAGAAAAAAGTTGTCGAAAGTTTCGAGCGGTTACGTCGTCGCGTTTACGAGTGGGGTTTAATGGACTCTCGACCATGGTATTATGTCATGAAGTCATTAACTACTTCCAGTTTTATGTTCATCGCCTTCTACCTACAATATTGTGAATGGTAAGATAAGTACACTGCTGTGAGTTTAATAGTTTCGAATCAAAAAAAGAAAAAAATGGCGCAAATCGAGACAAAATACGGAATAGTGTCTGGCTCTGCTTTACTAAATACTTAATTCTTGAACGACCCGTCATCACCAGTCGTGCGCACCCCAGCATAATTACCATCTTTCGGAGATCTGCTGGTTAAGCCATTGTGGTTCCCTGGAATCTTGAGATCAGCCTGGCCAAAGTCTGCCCAGGTCATTACCACGACAGGCAGTTGCAGCCCTTGTGGATCAGAGGGAGATTTGCCACCGTGCGACTTTGATACCGGGACGGTGGCGGATCCTGGTATTAGTATTGGCTAGGCTTCCTGATGGAAACGCTGGACTCCTTCTCATCTTGGGAGATCCTACCGGGGGGACGAATCCCTCTCCGTTGTACATCTCACCCCGACACACAGGAACACCTCCCAGTCACGATGAGGCGATATTTGATAATAAAAAAGCAGTTTTCAAAGAAAATCGCAATCAATAATTGTGTTGTAAAGGATTGTAGAGGAAATGTCGGAATATTTGATTATTTTATGAAGTGATCTTCGCTTTGAGAGACAGAGCACTTTTCTTATGCAGCGATTGAGTTTCGAACTGAGAATGATCCACAGGAAAAATATTGTAATGTACATGGAAAAAATGTCGTTGTTTTAGATAAGAATGCTAACTTTTAGCTATATTATCTTCTTTTCTCTTGAGTGTCAACAGATACCGACATATGTCAACAAATTCTCTATACATCTATTTAACTATCTAGAGTATACTATACAGAGTTATTCAGTTAGTTCTATTGATCAGAGATAACGGATAGTGGCTAATTTTCTTCTACGGTCTTCACGAAAGCCTCTCACCACCAGAGTGTGGTTTACTTAATGTCCAGTTGACATCCGTTGGAAAGCATTCGTTTACAGATCGTTTTCCAATAACTTGTTTCGTCTACCCGATCTTGGTATATGCGTCATCATTCCAGTTTTTTTATCGTCGCTATAGGTGTGAGGAGTCGCGAGGAAAAAGGAAACCCTTTGAGCAGGAATGGAACATCTGCAAGAAATCCATTCCTCTTGAATACCCTTCCTTCGTGATTTAATTCGAGATCGATCAACAAACTCTCCACACACCATGGTCGACAGATCGTTCTGCGTTTTTGAGAACGGGGTAGTCGAAGATTAAAAAATCGACTTTTTAAGTCGGATTATCGCAATTCCGTTTTTGAGGACACCTGAAAACAGGTGATAAGTGTCAAGGTTATCGTACTCTGGACTCTGATTTGATCTGACTCAATTATTATTTCGCCGTATAAGAGCTTTCTGCTTTTCAAATGTTGTTATCAGGCTGCTGAGTGTTTCACGTGTCTTCACTGATATTATCGATAGCGATGAAAGGATAAAAGGCCGAGGTCTCGCATTGATCAATCCTTAAGGCGTGCCCCATACGACTTCAACAACAATCGTTATAGGTGAATGGTTGCGTATCAAACCTCTAAAATGACTCACAGTGGGCTACTGATGTATCAAATCAGCGCTTCTATCCTTCTAGGCAAGCCTGCTTGAAATTTTCCGGTCATAAATGGATGGAGGGTTTGGTGAGCCCAAGCCACGGGATCGAATCCACGTGTATGCATAGGACCTCTAACCACTGCACAGCACACACCCTTTCTACAACGGTGTTTTCAAAATCTAGTTTAAGAAAATTAAAGAAATGTAAAAATCCAAATTTTGATGTCTTTTTCAAGAACAAAGTTGGAAGAGTAGAAGGCTTGGCCGTCACCATAATCCTTGAAATTTCGGACAGCCTTAAATGTCCTTGAGGTCTTGGGCTCGTTTTACCTATCCGTCCTATCTTTCCCGTTGCAGAAGTGTCAAAATCGGGAACACGACGTTATTTATTTACATTGTTTTTGACTACTGAGTGTGTTAAATATATCATCTTGTCTGGCTTTCTCAGAGAATATGTTAGTCTTCTTTGTTAAGAGAGACACTGAGGAACATCCGTCGTACTTCTCGATTATATGTTTCTATTCCAACAGAGTTCTTAGTTCGACGCCGATATTTACCTGAGTCGCACCATGCGTTTAACTCCATTCTTAGCACCGCAGAAGTAGCTAAATCTGGCTGCTACAATCCCTTGTGGTGGCCTACTGAAGCATCAAGTCAGACGTTTTAGCTTCGCAGACAGTTCTGATTGCAGGTTGCCCTCTCCGCTTTACCCGAGAAGAATAGATGTTATCAAATTGTTTATTTCACTACAAGTGACGACTTTTACTATAAAAAGTAACAAAGGTTAATAATAACAATAACATAAATTCGTTGAGGTATCTGACATCCGCGATTTGTCTAGCCGTTGCCTGGCAACAATTCGGTTGGTTAACACACGATTGTGCTCATCATCAACCGACAAGAAATCGAAAATTGAACAATATGCTTTCGATTGTTTTTGGAAATCTTGTACAAGGATTTTCATCTGATTGGTGGAAGGACAAGGTACTCTGCACAAGATTTATTCTGCTAGGATGGTTGTACAATAGTGAATCTTAGCTTCATATGAAGGCGCTAATTTAAAGAATGAGTCATGTTCGACATATCCACTGTATCGTGCAGCAAATCTAACCTCCAATAGCAAAAGAATTATCAGATTCCAAGGCTTAATGATCACTTTTGTAAGATATCATAATCCTCCGCTAGGGTGCTGGTAATTACAACGTTACCGTACATGCTTTTAGAGCACCAATGATTGCAAACATACTATACCTTCGATCAGAATACCGATATTGAACAGAATCAGGCCAGAAGATGAATTCCGTACTGTATTTCTTCCCAAGTGTTGGACTGTAGTTCTGACGCAGCATCTGTTGAAGCTTAGCGAAGAAAAAGATTCGACTTGTTACGAAGACGCAGACATCACATCAAGAAGACGAACAACCGTGGACCATCGACTCGAATTATCAACTCTGAAGAAAATGAAGACGTCTAAACGTTAGCGAATAAAAGTTCTATAGCAACTTTGTGTGAGCTAAGCAATCTAAGGACTTTTAAAGAAGAAATTTCGATAATAGAAGGCTTGCATTCAAAGCAGATGTTATTGAGTTGTAGCGTCATTCGATTTGAATTGTTCTGTTCATCACTACAGATAGACTTCGTCTTCATCACACAATCAGCATTAATCTGCGTGCAAAACCACCGCAAACGACTAGAGTTTGACAGCAAGCTGATCTATAGTCTACATATCTAAGTTGGAATACAGTAATTCTTTGTCGTTCAGCATAACACTCATCATGCCGCAACGAATATAATCGACCGTGATCGTGATATCGACTTGTTCCCGTTACTTGCTTTAATACCTAGCGATATTCTAAAATACAAGCTACCAGCGGAGAGATTCATTCTAAAGGTAAGATAACTTGTCATCCCATTACTGTTGGCTTATTCTACGGTAGAGTCGTCTTTGTTCACCTTGCTGTATGCATTGTTCACTTGCGCATAGTTTAGAACCCGTTTCATGAGCCACGTAGCCTTCCACACTACCGCTACATTATGATAGGGATAACTGCAAATTCGTTTAGTTTCCGCATGTTCAGAATCAACTACGACTAGAATTCTAACTACTGATAATTCTAACTACTTAACTACTGATCCAGGTTAATGGATGCTTAAGCCTTGGTCTAATTCTTGTTTTCTATTCCGTTTACAAAATAGCAAAACGTTTTTACTTTTATTTCCTGCCTACTACAGTTTTTAAAGCAGGGTATTAAGCGAAATGCAACCACAGTGTTGCTGAGATATTTGTAAAACACCGAACCACAGGTGTTTGCGCCGGGGAACGAACGCGCTATTACCCTTTCCGAGGACTAAAGCGTTGACCACCACACCATGCGGGTCATTCGTTTCGCCTGTCTCTCAGCTAGTTCTATCGATCTTTTGCCATCAGCAATCACCCGTCAACGGGATTGATCTGGTAGCCCACATCAGCCCTCATCGGTAAACACTGTAGTAGGCAAAAAATAAAAAGTGAAAACATTATGATTTCAACTACAGCTTCAGCTTAACTGGGTTCAATGCCGATTTGTGCTCCCGGATCAATTCCGCTGACGGGTGATTGCTGATAGGACGAATCGATAGAACTAGCCGAGAGACAGGTGAAAGGACCCGCATGGTGCTGTGGTAAAAGCGTTAGCCCTGGAAAGGGTAATAGCGCGTTCGTTTCCCACCGTAGGCACCTGCGGTCCCGTGTTTTTCAAATAAGCACAGTTGGAAGGTAGCCTTAGATTTCTTTTCGTTTGAACTAATTGAGACTTAAGTCACAAAACCTCTTCTTTTAACTCCAAATCATTCATAGGTAAAAATCTTTGTCTAACTTGTTGTTCGTTTTGTATGGTCAATAACTTGTTTTCTGCTCTTTTTTCTACACTTCTGAGCTTTATAGTCATTCTACTCTCAACCTTTTCAGGAGGTTGTCTAGTTCAGGTAATATAATGACTGTGACCCCTTCGTAAGTAGAAGTGTTGCTTTCTTTGAATGTTGAGTGACTTGAGTGGGCCTCAGTAAACACTTCATATTTCGTGTTGCGCTCAAGAGAAGCATAATGAGCTCTGTGCACTATAGAGACCTGGTGAGCGTCATGTGCTTCTTATAAGGTCTTTATGGAAACACGAAAAGAATTAACCAAGAACAAGAAGACGACGAATAAGAATAAGAAGAATATGACACGAATATCTTCATAAAGAGATTTACTCATCGGGACTGACTCACATTGTTGTGAGCTTGACATCATGCCACGTAATCGCGAATGGCGCCTGTCCACCAATTGTCGTTAACCTCCTGAAGCACCTAATTTCTGACATACTCGTATATACTTCATGGACCGAGAATTTTGATCTCTAACGCAGTTACGAACTCTCTGTTCCTAATTTCTATCGTATGATCCTGTTCAGGTGCTAAATTTGATAACGCTGAGTGATCTTTAATTCTGATTGTATTTCCGGCATGTGCATTAAGGCAGGAAGAATTGTAAAGTAGAAAAGGTAAAGAGTAGGGTGTTCTTCGTTCTCTTCACTGCACCCTTGATCCTTCTCGAACCGCTTGTTCCGCTTTTCCTGTTCTTAACGTAAGCAGGCATAGCAGGAACATTCGAAGATATCCATTTCATTTAAACGTAAATGGTACATCGGAAAAAAATCCATCTCTATGCACAGTGTCCCTGAAATTCATTAGAAGACGTGCCCTAGGGGAATCGGTCACCATTCTTTTCACCTGTTTAATGTCTGATGCTACAAAGGTGATATCATCACAAAGAAATGGTCTAATTAGTGGGTGTCGAGTAATCGAGTAGTTTCTCCAAGTCATTGATAATGTCATTACGACGGAGTTTTCATCGACCAGAGTGTCGGAAGAAAGACCAAGAACTAATCTAATAAGAAGTATAAACTAAAAAAACCTGCATGAACAGGTGAACCATTCTGAGCATTGTAAGTTTGGTTTCGAATATTCTAATTTCGGAGAAGAGAATTTCTTTAGTTTGTTCCTTACCAACATCTTTACTTCACGCTCACTCTACCACTACTTCGAATTTCATGGACTACTCAGTCGTTACTTTGGGTGTTTGGTGAAAGCGTTTCAAGCGAGTATCGCATCTACAGAAAAAATGCGCTCACTGAACAGGTAGGTTTCTAGTGTCGGCAATAGTATTAATAACAACTTCTACAATAATAAAAATGGGAATAGATTTCTGCTTCTAAAATCGGTCAACAACTTCAGCAACGAAAAAGTCAATGACGACACTAATTTTGTGAGTATCTCTTCAAGAATCTTTTTAAACAAAGTTATTGCACTTAGTGCTTGAAAGAACGAAAGAAACACTAATTATATGTTTGTTGTTTTATTAAAATGGGTAGGAGGAGAGTGGTAGCGAAGAGGTAAATAACGCCGTCATTCAGGAATCAAAGGCTCTTGTTCGATACCCTCCCAACGTTTTACTCCAATCCACGTGGAAAAGCCTTTATTTGGATATCTCCAAGATTGCAAGTAGAATTGACTCGATCAGCATTTTACGACATTCAAAGGGAAGACGAAATCCTCAAACACCAGTCCACTGAAACAAAACATGCCAATTGTTCGAAGACCATTGTTGCCGATGGATGTGAAAAAAAAATCCAATGAAAGAATTGTTGGGATCTGCATAGTAGATGTGGTAACGGATCATGTAAAATAAGAAATGAAACGGTTGTTTGAATAATTAAAATCTGCCGTCCCATAATAAAACTGAGTAGGGAAAGAGCATCAGTTGGAGATAAAGTGCAGTCAATCCATTTTCTCGTTCGACTACGCCCTATTCCAATCTCTCTATAACGCACGAATGCCGTGTATGTCTACCACGAGTTCTAGAGATCGAAAAAGAGGAATTAGTTCAGCGACCCTCATGAAGGTGACACCACTGCATTAATTTAAATAGCAGTCGACCCCATGGACCGTCGAATGAATGAAAGAGGACAAATTGAATATAATAAATGGTGATATCAGGATAATATATGGATACGATAATTACAAAACTGTTACCTGTTGGGGTAATGGGAACCGATGGCGTGCAGTCGGTAAGCCTTGCATAGTCCTGAACATGACCCGTGTCTCCCACAATGGGTAACACTATTTGAGATACCAAGCAACGACAGTAGTACAGGAGTGTAATCCTACTTTAAGTGATCATACCAAACGGCGACTGCGAGCAGATAGTTTCTTCCTGACTCTTTTTTCATCGTCATTAATTATTGAAACACAGGCGCTATGAATAACCATGCGGTGCAACTCAGCTTCATAGAGGGTTTCGCCCACAAAAAGACGAAGAACGTCACATGTTTGGTGGATGCCCGTTTGTTTTTACTGTTTTCAGTGATAAGATAGACATAAGCGGTTCGCTGAACTCTGTTCAGTGTGGACTTTTTGGGGAATTCGTTCTCAGTTTCCATGTTCAGTAACACTCGCTGTCACAATGAAGAAGCCAAACCATTGAAAAAGAAATCCATCCAGATTCAGAAAATCCAGAAATCCAGATATGATTATTGTGGAAAAGAAAACCATCCTGGAGGATAAACGAGAAAAAGGATGCTCACGTATAACGACAGCAATGTTCCGATCATATTCGAGGAGTAAAATGTCGTATTATACTTAAGCAACATTGCTTAGTTTTAACCCTTTCACGACCGCATGTCACTGGAGTGCAACTAAGATGCGCAATAAAATTAGTGCGCATGGTTGTGAGAGGGTTAAATGGTTCCTCACATTTGACGACACCTAATATCATGTCGCCACAAACTTGCTGATTTCTCGACAATAGACTGCAATTTGACTTCTTGAAGATTTGAGGGGTTCAAAGCACTACAGAGCTACGGAAGTAGGTTTGATCTATCGCTACAGGCGTACGCATGGTATATATGGTGCTTTTTACTATGTATTACTATGCTTCGTCGTACTACATTTCTATCAAAATTTGGAAGTGTTTTGAGACTTATGCCCAGTCTGTTTCGTGATTTTGTACACCCCACATTCCATATGATAGTTATGATTCATTACAGCGAGTGAAGTTGAAATAACAGTCAATCACTAGCCAAATAACCGGTCAGTGAAGTCGTCGAAAAAGTATTTTTTGTACATTATCAAGTTTAGAAAATATCTTTTTATGGACAATACCGCTTCTATCTCTACGTTCGATAAGCAATCGATTGCTTACAAGGAGCACACCAAATTAAACTCCCGAAACAAGACGTAAAGATATCACATCAGCCTCAACGCCCCACACATGCGGCTTCTTTTGAAGGTGCATCAACGCATAAGCTTTAAACGTCACATTTTTGTGCTTGTGTGAGGTGATGTGGTGATGTGTTGAGATCTGAAGAGCGTATCCATGGGTGTTGATCCTTTTCAGTCGCTGCTTGTGGCTCATTGGGTATGGGTGCTATTACAACTGTATCTGCTCCCGTCGATGAGCGTTCGTGTCATGTACTTTGTCGTCTCGCAGTTCTTGTCCGCTTTTCTTATTGCTCACGTCGTTACATTCAATCATAACTCAGTTGACAAATTTCCAGGTATGGCTGGAATTGACTTATATTTGTTTCTGTTATCGTAGTTATTGAAATCGTCGTCAATTTCATTGTCGACTATTTTGTGTTTGCGGGACCATATCTTAATGAGTGTCTTTTGAATTTTTGCACTTTTTCAGCAAATTCTCGACTGCTTAACAATTTTCCTTGTCTACAAATCCTCACCACACGGAATATGACACCAGGACCCATCACTGATTGGCTTTGGGGTGGTTTAAATTACCAGGTGATATGATTGCTGTTTTGCCGCACTTGTACAGTATCTTGTGTTCTTTTCATGAAATTCTCAAAGAAGCGATTCACTATTACGATTTTCTCCCAGAATCGGTATTATTGGAAAGTTTTCTTTCCAATCTAGTGCTCAAGACTTACTTACTTGATACTGAACAGCCCGTCATCACTAGTTGTGCGGACCCCAGCATAAGAGTTGTTGGTTAAGCCATTGTGCTTTCTTGGAATCCCGAGGTCAGCCTGGCCAAAGTCTGTCCCAGGTCTTCACCACCACAGGTAGTCGCAGCCTTTGTGGATCAGAGAGAGATTTGCCGATTTTGATACCAAGACGGTGGTGGATCCTTGTATTGGTTTACTTTTAGCTAGGCTTCTTGTTGGAAACGCCGGACTCTTTCTTAGCTTGGGAGACCCGTCCGGAGGACGAATCCCCCCTGTGCATCGCAGCGCGACACCCAGGAACACCTCCCAGCCACGATAAGGCGGCAAACCGTTCGGAAGAGTGCTTGAGAGTTGAGAACGGTGAATCGAATTTGTACCATATTGCTAATCACGGACTGCAATTCGGTTTTGTCTAAGCTCTTCTTTTTTCATGTATTTTGACCGTTCTAACGATTTCCTGTGTCATTTATGATTGTAAGTTTGCTCGTTCCGTTAATAATGTAGTAAGTCAAGCGGGTACCAATGGATTCTCCGTTCATCCCCGTAGCGTCGTCTAAAATACTAATGTATTCGAAAATGGGACGAAGTTGAAAAACTCTACTTGTTTTCATAAAAAAACAATACAATACAGGCGTTTCGGCAGTATCGCCTTCTTCAGAGCCTGGAAGGGTATACTGATATACAATCTACTGGGCCAAACGCTTCAATAACACTTACAAAAAGACGAAAAACTCTTCGGTAATTACATNGAAAAACTCTTCGGTAATTACATGATTAACAACCTCTCGAAAAAACCCACTGCTTTTTCGTGACTTCCAATGAGGAAGTTTAGAACAGCTGCTTATAGTCGCATGTGGTTGACGACTGCACCATCCCACATCAAAAACCGATGCGAACATACGGGATCAGGTCGCGTATGACCTCCGGGCATTCATCCCTGCTATTCATTGTAGGGTTTTTGGCATTTATCCAAAAAGCCTCAAGAGGTTTTCGCGCTGGTGTTTTGGACTCCTGTGCACGCATATTGACTTTTACTTCAAAATCGTCTCCGCTATGCTTTTGTATCCTATGCGTGCCTAGTGGGGTGCTTCGTCTTAGTTTTCGTTTGCCATCTAGGTGTTCTTTTATACGGACAAACAAAGGTCTGCCCGTTCCGCCAATATATTCATCTCCGCAATTGTTACAAGAGATCAGGAATATCGTACTTGAACTCATGCAATCACTGTCCTGCCGTAAGAGCAAATTACGCAATTTGTTGTTTCACACAGACGGTCATACAAGCGGTTGCGAACTAATTGGCGACGTAGAGTAGTCGGTGGTATTTCAACTACCGCTACCGATTCCTCTAGACTTGCCCTTCTTAAGCATCGTTTTATAGCTGCTCTTACTTCATCGCTTATACTTCTGTGATAATGCACCAAGAAAATCTAGGGCCACCGTGATTGGGGGCATAACAATACCTGAGAATGCGCGCTCTCTATTAGAATTGGGCCCAAGTTTTGCACCATCAAAGCCCATTTCTAAAACGACCCTGCGTAGGATAGCATGCAACCTTTATGAGCTTCAAGATCGACTCCGCTATCAGGCCAAG
>UYYA01004619.1:0-55139 GCA_900624975.1 Angiostrongylus costaricensis
CGCTTCGCAAGAGTATAACTGTTGTCTCTGCACCAGGCAATCTGCATGGTCGAGAATCTCAAGTCTTTATACCAGTGCTCTGTGCACTAAGCTCAGATCGCGTGTGGCGCAGTGGTCGGAGGCGCCACTGCTATACACACGCGAAATCGATCCCACCCAACCATGGCCCACCAAGACCTCCACCTCTGCGAGGTCGGTAAGTTAGTAACAGACTTATCTGAAAGGATAGCAGCATTGGCTCGATACATTGATAGGCCACAGCGAGTCATTGTAAAGGCCAGGTATGCATTCAGTGACCTCCAAACGATGCTTAATGAGGTCGATTGCACGGAGCATCCCTCAGAGATTGATTAACACCGAGAGCTTTATCTTTTATCCTTTTATCGTCTGCGATAACTGTCACTATCATTCTGTCGTAAACACCAAAAGGAAAGAACTTAAAACGAAAATTTGTTCAGTGTCAATAGACAGGTGAAGAAACTTTTTGAAGCCTGCTCGAGTCGTTAGATTACCTGTACGTTACATCTTCTCCCCAACTGTAATGCTTCTCCTTAATCTTGAAGATGTAATATTTTTCAGGGTACCTATCAAGGTAGTTAGGCTGGTCGAGAAAGAACGCAAGCCTGCAGTTTCGGGTGATTGAAATGATCAGTGATTTATCTGAGAAACTCGAATACAACTCCTGCCACCCTCCGCATGCACAATTCTTTCTACATATTGTTTCCAATTTTTACTGAATCCCCGAAGTACAAGTTAGTTCCGTTCTGTCTGATCAAATAGCCTTCTGTATATGTTTCTTTTCGACCTCACTATTACTCGTAAGCAGGCTTCTCCTCCAGTTTATTCCACTATTAGTTAGTGTTAGCCTAGCTTTACTTGGATACTTGGACGTCCCGTCTTCACTAGTTGTGCAGACGCCAGCACAATCCCCATTTTTTTTTAAAAACTTGCTGGTTGAGCCACTGTGGTTTCCAGAGATCCCGAGGTCAGCCAAGCTAAAATCTGCCCCGTAGCTCAGCTGTGTGTTACACAAACTTGTTCCGAAGTTTTTCACAAAAGGACCAGATAACGTGCAGTTTTTGAAATAATACCCAAAAATTTAGCAATAACGATAGAAGACATGAATGGACTTCAATGTTGGTAACAAACATGATTTGTTTCAAAAGCATGTAAAGTATGATAACTAAGCGGATGATCCGTCTATAACAATTGCTATTTTTCTAGTAATTTTCCGTTTCAACTAGGATTTAAAGGAATAACTCGCAAATTTGCTCACATTACCATCACCGACGTTTTTCGCAGTTTTGTTCGGTCCAAATGAGGCCACGGTATCGAATTCTCTCTTCATATCCGTTTCGATGTCCTCCCAGGTGACATGTGTTTGGAAGAGTCCTTCGCCCGGTGTGTAGATATTCATCCTACAAGATGCATTCAGATATGAAGATTAAACAAGTATGGTCACGTCGATCTGCTATTTCAACATACAAATCAATTGCGATAGATTTTCTAAAAGTGTTCTGAACTATGTTGGTATCGTAGTTTAAAGGGATCATGCGCCAATCATATAAACACGGTCGCTTCCTGGTTGCTGTTCTCGTGCCTCTGAAGCGTCACATTTACGACAAAGGTCTCTCGGCCACATGACTGTCTAGGAACGACTCTAGGTCAACTTTGCGCCTGAACTGACAGCTAAGTACTTCCACCGACAAAAATCACAGTCACCAACTCTTCACGTTGCGAAACAATAACGCAGGAGTAATGGTGCCCTTCAATAGTACGCCCAAGGCTCCGGTTCGACTTTCTCCTGAGCCAGCCGAGTCTCTCAATCCATTCGAGGTCTGAAAATTAGAATCCTACTTGTCTGGAAAGCTCTCTCCGGTCCAAGAAGGTTAGTGAAGGTTTGTGGTGAAGACGCTTGAATGACTTAACACGGCTATCCCAGATTTATAGGTAGAACGTGCTCCACCAGAATTCAACAACGTTCATAAGGAAGACAAAAATTTCCAAGTAATATACGAACTCATACACAGCAAATCAGAAAACCATCATGAATTAAACCAATCGAAAAAAAAGCACTGTGGTAATCCACACCTTCCAAGTGATAAGGGTTCACGTAAAAATTTATCTTTCTGCTTTGTAAAGGCGTGTTTTTTTCAAATTTTATTTGACCCGTCATATCTACTGTGCAGGTCCCAGCACTTCCTACATCCAATTCGTTTTCTCGCATACATCGTCCACGAAGATCTTTCAAGTTTTTACGTGTGGCTTCAGTTGCTGCTTGAGGATTTTCATTTCATCTTGATTGTCGTAGAGTGCTGGTCGAGCAATTCTCCCTGTAGCCCTGAGATAACTGGGCTGGAGCGTTCCCAATTGGATTGCAGAGAATGACTTCTTCCAGACAAGTCCGGTACCAATTTCCCGACCCCGGAGGGAGGGGAGGCTTGGTTGGCCAGGAGCGAAATCGAACTAGCTCTATGCTCGTGATAACGGGCATCAATACCACTGTGATATCTCCAAGGCGTGTTATTCTTTTATTCTGTCGAATCCCAGTACTGACACCTTTTTTGCCACACTGAAGGTTCAGCGACGGACAAACCATCATTACAAGATGTTTTATTAAGCAAATAAATATTTGTCGCGATATAGCAGGTGATTCATGAAGACAGCACATTCATGTTCTATCTGTCCATGACGCATTTTTGATAGAAGTATATTCCGTCTAAGCATTTAAGCATTTAAGATCACTGCATTCGCATTTTGAATACAATGTTTTAAAGGTCAGATTAGGCCTTCTTATGGGTTATGTTAGAGACGTATCCAATTATAACATTAACACCACAACGTTTGAGATTTACATGAAAATTTTAGATTGAAATCTGTTTGGAATCTGCTTAAACGCCGGATTTGCCATGCGACATTGTCCTCGATGGATCCAGGTCTAGAGCAGCAGTTAAGAGTGTCCTGCAATACACATGGTAGTTGGTTCTTTCCATTACGTGAGCAAACCAGGATCTCTATCAATTCACGTTTGACATATTGGCCTGACTTGTTTAGGAGTATAAAAGTACTGACCTCACACATTGGCAGGTCACTGCAATTCAATGTATACGTCAAATATGCACCCAGTAACGCTAACAGTGCTTGATGAAGTCGAACCCATCGCTCCTTCCTCAGGGATTCACTAACGCTTAACAGTCTATCTTTCATCCCTTATCGTCGAAGGAATCACCGTATAAGTGGAACAATTCCTTGCCACTAATAAGAGCGGGAATGCTCTGGTGCAGCTGTTATGTCGATTTTTCATAAAACTACACTAGCTCAGGAATCAATATTTAATGAGGCAGGTTAGAACATTGATACCACCGAAGCAGTTAGACGAGTTTAAAGAGCTACTTTACTTTAATGGTAAACCGCTCATAGATAATGACGAACTAGGCAGTAGTCTCATTTGAAATATTCGCAAGGCTAAAAACACTAGGAAGGAGGCGTTGTTATCATGAACCAAGACGTCGTAATCTGGCAAAGAAACAATGACATTAAAATCAAGTCCACCACCCTAAAAAGAGGAACGACGCTGTTATCACCACTTTGTGATGAGCACAGCGACAACAGGTGCACTTTGAAAGATGTGTAACGAAACAGGAATATTCCCTTCATTGCAATCCTGGAAGTACATTTTCGAATACGAATTTAACTGCAGCATTCTGTTATTGATCCCAGAACATGCTGAATTCAGAGAATTGGATAATTATAGAGGAAGTGCAGAATGTAAAAACAACAGAAGCATTGGTAGAGATCTCATTGAAGAGACAGGGCACTACCACAGCACAGCTCTGAGCAATTCAATTTCGTGAGGAGATCAAATCTTACAGCCGTCATTATCTGTTGGTAGTTGGGAAGATTTTGTTAGTTCTATGGTAAACAAACAGTGCACGAATAATTCTAACTTGTTGTTTACTGCCTATTCTTTTTAAAGGCAGGGTATATTGCGAAATATAACTTTAAATGATGCTGAGATATTTGCAAAACTCCAGACCGCAGATGTCTGCGGTGGGGAATAAGCTATTGCCCTTTCCGGGGAGTAGCGCGTTCACCACCACACCATGTGGTGATTCGTTTCGCCTGTCTCTCAGCTAGTTCTATTGATCAGCGCCATCAGCAATCACCCGTCAACGGGGCTGATCTAAAGAGTCCCAAATCGTCAACGAATCTAGTTAAGCTGAGGCTGAAGTCGAAGTCACAGTCTTAACCTTTTTATTTACTACTTACTGTAATGGTGGTTGATGATGGCAAAAGATCGATAGAACTAGCCGAGAGACAGGCGAAACGACCTCTGACGAGTGATTGCTAACGGTAAAAGGTCAATAGAACTAGCTGAGGGACAGGCGAAACGACCGCTGACGGGTGATTGCTGATGGCGAAAGATCGATAGAACTAGCTGAAAGACAAGCTAAACGAAGGACCAGCATGGTGTGGTGGTGAACGAGTTACTCCCCTGAAAGGACAATAGCGCGTTCGTTCCCACCGCAGACACCTGCGGTTCGGAGTTTTGCAAGTATCTCAGAATCATTGAAAGTGTACGAATATTTAGCCATAATATGCTGCTAGCGACTGGTATCACGATGGTAATAATATTTTTCATTAGATGCAAGGCTCAGGTTCGAATCTTACCCGCCGGGGATCCACTGAGTTTGCAACCCCTCCCACGTTAAGAAACTGGAACCACATTCGTCTAGGATCAGTTCAATCCTTCCAACCCAAGACACCGCCTGATTAAATGCTCGTATTAATGAACTAATAGTGACAACATAACATCAAGTTGATTGTTGAAAAGTAATAAGTAATTGATAACAACCATATAAGGAAAAGTTAATGGATAGGAGTTTATGAAGTTAAAAAATAAAGAAATGTGGTGCACCAAAAGGAGAGATATAAAGTCTTCTAATAGAATAATGCTCCCTCTACGTTACATGCACAAAAGGTTACCAAAATGGTATCGAACAATTTTAATTTTAACACGATAAGGATGCAGAGATATTTGCAAAACTCCGTAGAGTAGGTGTCTGTGGTGAGATCGAACACGTTATTAGCCTTTCTGGCGATAACGCATTCACCACCACACCATGCGGGTCCTTCGCTTCGACTGTCTCTTAGCTAATTCTATTGAACTCTGCCATCGGTAATCACCCGTCAACGGGATTGATCTGGAGAGCTCAAATCGGCATTGAACCCAATTAAGCAGTTGCCATAGTTAAAATCTCAATGTTAACTTTTTATTTTCAACCTACTGCAAATTTTTCACGGCAAGGTATTATGTGAAATACAACCATAACTATGCTAAGATATTTCCAAAACTCGGGGCAGCAAGTGTCTGCGATGGCGATCGAACACGTTATTACCCCTTCCGAGGGCCAACGCCAACGTAGATAGAACACTATCGGAGAGACAGGCGAAACGAAGAACGCGCATGGTGTGGCGGTGAAAGCGTTATTCAGGCAAAGGGTAATAGCTTGTTCGATCCCGACCGAAAGCACCTGTGGTCCGGCGCTTTGCAAATTTCTCTGCATCATTGTGGTTGTACTCCACATCGTACCGCCGCTAAAAACAGGAGTATACAGCGAATGAAAAGTTAGCGTTCTAGTTATAAAGAATGTTCAGGAGATTAATTGCGCGAATTATGCAGAAAAAATCTAAACATCAACTAAATTATGTAAAGTTTTCTATCTATGAAAGAAAAAATCACTCTTTCGTGCTGAAAAGGTGCAATCACCTTCTACACTTCCAAATCCTAGCGAATTCATTATAACAAGGAACTATAAGCACCGAGTCGACGGAATCCATCATGGATTGTAATGTCCTTGGCCGGCGCTGATCAATTAAATGAATGAACGAAAGAAAGAATTTTGCTGCACAACAACACCACTTCGCTCGACACGCGATAAGTAAATCTCAGAGTGAAACAAAATAAGAAATTTTGCAGATATTGAGTGAAATTCATGACTTTTTGCGAGAGCGTTCTATGGTTAGCCACAAACTGGCACATTCTGGTCGCAAGTTGCCATGAACAATTTTTGTCCACTTTTCTAAAAAACCTCAGCTTTTCCTAAGAGTGGTAAAAGGTTAGAAATCTTGCGAAATGCTGTAATATGCCTACTTTCTTCGTTTGCAACTTATCACTAGGTTGTTACCATGCATTAATTTGGCTAACGTTTCGACGTTTTCGCCTTCTTCAGGAGCGCAACGATCCGAGTCGATTGCTCACAGTCGTTTAACATCGCAATGTGGGTCTTTGCAGTCTCATTGAGTCGAATCGCAAAAAATCATTTATGGTTCAACTGGCCCACTCGTTGGAGCCTGTGCCATATCAGCTATCCTTTTATCCTTCAGTGGTCGGCAAGTTTTTACCAGACTTGTCTTGGAGAAACTCTATCCAATCCATAGAGGTTGTCAGCAGCCCGTGGTCACGATTTAGGAACGCTCTAGCATAACTATTTAGGAATTCCAAAAACTATTACAGCGTTCTATTGTTTTGAGTGTAGCGATCAGATCGTCAAGACAACAAATGGCACAATCCAACCTATAGAGAGCGGCTATCGCTCAATGGTTTCAAGCCCCTTTTGTTCAATATCTAACCTAAGCGAAAATCGCAAAGACAACACGTTTAGCGGCCTCCAGGTAACAAGTTTGTTTGTTTGTCGCTTGAGACCGACCCTGTGACACAGCCTTGATAAACATTAAATCTACACAATGCCTGTTCGCGTGCATATAGGAAGTTGGACAAGCCGCCAATTTTTCTTCATGTATGAAGAATGCCCCACGGAACTCCCTCATATGAAGGATCTCGAGTCGGTTAGTAGCGAGGCTACGTGGCGCGTCTCCAGGTGGAGGATAGGGGGCCAATAGCGGACCAAAAGCGACCATTGGTTCCCTGAAACGCAGGTGGATCCAGGAAATGGACTCCCTGTTTCTGCTGCTCTGATTTGGCACATACTCTCTGTATTTGCTATGCGTATTCATTCATGTGTGTGTGGGTGCGTTCTTGCTTATGCGGATTGTATTCTACGAGTCAATTCGGCCAAAAGCCTGCAGTCAAGTGACAGGGAAGTATATGCGAGGCGGTTAGAAATCGCCTCCTACAAATAACCTCCATGTCCACTCTGGGAGAGCCTGGCAAACTACCCGTGAATATACCCAGCCCCCACGTTTAGAGCCCAGCAAGCTTTAGGTGGGAATCAAAAAATGCTGAACGTAGTAAAAAAAACGGGCCTCATTCCCCTATCCTCGAAAGAGCCCCCAGTTTCGCAGGGTTGGGTAGGACGAGCACGGAGAGGCTACTAATATCTCAGGGCGAATGGAAGCTGTCTGGATTTCAAAGAACTATGGTGGCGATTTGTGCCTACAATTCACATACACTTGCATCCGAGTTCTCGATAGTAGACTTGCTCATGCAAGCAAGAAGGATAAAGTACATCGTCATCGGCAGGCCGAGGCTAGACGACACCAGCCTTTCAACGCCGTGTATGACACCGGAGAAGAACTGTTACTCGGAACATGCGACACTAGAGGGGTCGGCGGCGTCTGCGTTCTCGTCAACACGAGTTTGTCCATGAACATCGATTCATTCGAACAACTTACAACCTGAATCGAGCGTTTACGATTAAAAAGTCGTGGACCAATTCCGGTTTTGACAATCTTTGTTGTTTACGCGTCGACATTAAACTATGACGAAGAAGAAGTCGAAGCGTTCATTGGACCATCCATGGTAACTCGCAATTCCAGAAGCTCCATACTCAGCGCTGGACGTGGAAGTTTCCCAATGGAGAGTACCATAACGAAATAGACCACATCATAGTAAATAGAAGGTTTTGCCTAACCGATGTCGCTGTTGTCCCAAAATTCTACACGGGATCAGAACACCCGTCTCCCTCGTGCAGAATTCTATTTCTCGCAGAAAAGAGAAAAAGCCGCTAAATTCGAAAACCGAAGTCCCAGAACAGCTCTAAATTGGGACTTATTCAATTCATTGGTCAGCTGTTGAGAAGATGCCACCCTTGATACCATCGACGAAAAATACGTCCGGCACATGTTAAAACATGTTAACGTTAGTTTTTCGTGGAAAGTAGAAAATGATGCTAGTTTAAAAATACGAGGTCCCAAAATTGCCATATACAGCGAGTTATCTAATAATTCATTAGTCGGCAGATGGGAAAACGCTATTCTCGAAACTTCAATGAGGAGTACGATAAGCTCATTGAACATGTTCAAGTTAGGGCTATGAACGCTGAGTTCGAAAGTCACCAAGAGACGTCTGTCTCCAGAAACACTCGATCTGATGCGCCAGAATGGAATCTCACGAGCTGTAGGCAACCGCAAACTAACGTCTGAACTTGAAAACAATGCACATAGGCGATAAGAAAAGATCTTAAAAAGAAAAGAGCAACAGCAATGGTCGAAACTGCAGAGGATGGGAAAAGCATTTGCGAAGCCCGCCGAAGCTTCGTCAATTGATGACCAAGATGATTGTACTCAGACTCCCAGACGGAACAGTTACAGCGTACAGAAAGGCAATAGAGAAAATCATTTTTCGAAAACGTATACTACACAGATCTCTCCGACAGCCACGTCCACCCTCCGTCATACGATATAATGGAAGATGGATATGTAGTATCACCGGTTCTCCCTCCCGAAATCCGACATGCCATTTCGTCGGTGAAAAGTCGAACAGCACCAGGTCCAGACAGGATAAGACCAGAACACCTAAAGAACCTTCCGCCAGTGCTCTCAAACACACTGGCTCGGCTCTTCACACGTTACCTCTCTGAATGCAAAGTCCCTACTCAGTGGAAGACCAGTAAGACTCTGTTATTGTTCAAGAAGTGTGACCTACGCGATATCGGCAACTATCGCTCAATCTGCCTGCTGTCTGTCATCTACAAACTTTTCACTCGAGTCATCCTAATCAGAACTGACAGAATACTGAACGAAGGGCAGCCATGTGAGCAAGCAGGGTTTCGAAAAGGATTTAGTACGACGGACCACTTCCACACGATAACAAGGCTCATTGAAATATCGCGAGAGTACAAAAGACAGCTCTGTCTCACTTTCTTCGATTTGCAGAAGGCCTTTGATACAATTGAGATAGAAGTAGTCATGGAAGCCCTTTATAGTCAACGAGTCCCCACTCAGTAAAGAGAGAATCTTTCTGAACTGTACAAAAGTTTTACAACCAAGACATCGCCATTCTAGAACGATTATAACATTGACGTCAAAAGAGGAGTTAGACAAGGCGACACCAGCTCACTTTTCCAGGACGTCATGCAAACATTGGAATGGGATAATATGGGAGTGAAAATCGATGGTCGGCAGTTACATCATCTTTGCTTTGCTGATGACATCGTCCTTATAACACCAAACACTAGCCAAGTGGAACGTATGCTTGCCGACTTTGATAAAGCCTGTGGAACGATTGGTCTTGGACTAAATCTCACAAAAACGATATTCATGAGGAACGGTTTGGTTTCGTTGCCCCATTCACGCCTTACGAAGCAAATATCTCCGAATGCTCCAGTAATGTCTACCTAGGTTGGGAAATCAATATGATGAACGACTTAGCAACAGAGCTGAGCAGAAGGAAACGAGCGACTTGGGGAGCTTTCAAGAGCATCGAGGATGTAGTAAAGAGGACAAAGAACACCCGACTTCGTGCTCACGTTTTCGACTCAACGGTACTTCCTTCCTCAACGTATGCGTCAAAAACCTGGTCGCTGCGTAAGCAGGATGAAAAATCACTCAGCGTTATTGAACGCGCAGTCGAAATGACGATGCTAGGAGTATCCCGTTACACACATGTAAGGGAAGGAATCCGAAACTCCGACCTGCGCCAACGAGTAAAAATCAAACATGCTGTTCTATACGCCAAACAGTCGAAAATAAGATGGGCTGGACACGTAATGCGTATGAATAACAATCGATGTCAACCGACAACCGAACAAGAGCCGTTAGTGCTGAATTCCTCGGGATGTCAAGCGTGCTGCAAGAAGACCACCAAACCGATGTTCAGAGTTCTTCACGAAGAGCCTAGAAAAAAGGCATGATGCTCAACGAATTCTTAAAGCGAGCAGAACCCACTGTGCTGCTCTTGTACGCAACAGGAAAAAATTGAAGACTAACTGGCGCCCGCTCGAGTCACTCGTCGATCAACGGGACTACAGCTGATACAGGTGATGAAGAATGCACCATGAATTCGCCTTATTAAACGTGGATAGAGTATTATTTTTTTGGCAATTTAATTAACTACAGCTTAACTTGTGGTTTATCTTAATTTAGTTTTCACGGTTCAACAATTTATACAACCTCCAGACTTAAATTTATCAAGTTGGTGTTTCTATGCCCACAAATATGTGTAATACTAATCTTTCGAACCCGGAGTGATGAAAGTCTTGGTTGACGTGTAGCTCCAGGTAGAACCACGAACCAAGTGTGTATTGCAGGTATCTTTAATCACGATGCTATATGTGGGCGAGTTGGAATGTTCAGTCCCTTTCGCGGCGAAGGTTTTTCTTTAGCAACTGATCATAAAATTTCTTTCAGCGGTGTATTTTAGTAGTTCAAAACTCTTTAGATTCATAAAGAGGCTTTGTTCTATCTCATTCATCTTATAAAGAATTGTTGTATAGTGTCCATTTAAATTTAAGTGTGACTATATCTAGGAATTCCAAAAAGTTGTAAGAAAATGTAGGATTTTTAAAATTTCCGGCTCAGGAGAGGCAGCTTCGAACATGAGCAATGTATTAGATGCTATGACCCTACCCTGCTAAAGGAATAGTGCTAACAATTAACAAGAGCGACACTGAGCTGTAGATGTTGTTCCAGAGTTGAAATCAGGGGCATTATTTTCAGATCATATGATTCCTGTAAAAGTCAAATCATCGTATAAGGTAGGTGATAAAACAGCAGCAATATAGAAAGCTAATAACAGCCATTTAAAGAAAAGACTGTTAGAGACCCTCGCAAGAGTTTACTGCCTCCTCGTGGCTGAGAGCTGTTCCTTGGTGCCGGCCTGCGATGTACAGCGGGTGGATTCATCCTACCATCAATACTTCGCAAGCTGGGAAGGAGTCCGGCGTTTCCATCAGGGAGCCCAACAAAAAGTAAACCAATACCAGAATCCACAACCGTCTCGGTATCAAACTAGTCACATGATGGGAAATCTCTCTCTGATCCACAAGGGCTGCGACTGCCTGTGGTGGTAACAACCTAGGGTTGACACTGGCCAGTCTGACCTCAGGACTCCAGTGAAACATGATAGCAAAACCGGCACAACTCCGAAAAATGGAGATTATGCTAGAACCCGCATCAGTAACTATTGTGCTCAACTTCTTAGAAATAATTTGTGTGGTGGTATTACAATGCAGATGTCATCGAAATATTTCTTTCCATGAATAACACAACTGTAAACAACGAAGTTAAGTGTAGTGACAAAACGCTTACAGTAGCTAACTATTTGACCATGTTAATAAATCTACAGGTAGATAGAAAAGATAGTCAGATAGAAAATTAGCTGACAAAAACGCGAAATGAAGGATTCGCATGGGGTGGTGGTGAACACGTTAGACCCCGGGAAGGGTAGTAGCGGGTTCGGTCTCAGCCGCATACACATGCTTTCCAGAGATTTGCAAACATCTCAACATCATTTTGGTTGTATTTCACATAATACCCTGCCGTGAAAAATTGTAGTAGGCAGTAAATAAAGAGTTAACAATGTGATTTTTACAGGCTGAGCTGGTGAACGATAAGGTGTTCCAGAAATAAGAACACGGCGCAGAGCATAGCTCTGATCTGCTGTACGTCAAACATGTTCACTGTTCTTATGAGGTGTCTTCTAGATTGGTAGAAGTAGATTCACATATCTTCTAACGACACGCTAATTTGGTAGTTTAACCAGAGTTTCTCTTGTTGCTCTTCTCTCCGATCGCGACAGCTTGATGACTCTCCTCATTTTGGCAGCACTCACTTACAAACTTGAGAAATCGCTGTTATACACGAAGAATTAATGCAAGAGTGCTGAGATAAGGTTTGGTGGAGCTGCACTTCGTTTAGAGATACTGAGCTCGTGCATTTCTCTCAGGTGTTTTTAGCGCTGGTGATTCCAGTAAGTAGGCGCAGCGTTGTTCTACTATTTTTTCACTCGAGATCAAGGCTTTTCTCAGGTGTTGTTGCTTGTATAGCAGCATTGCTTCGTGGCTTTTTTTGTAGACTGAGACAGTTCAGGTACTTTTCCTTGTGTTCCTACGGACTCAAATGAGTGTGTAATTTCTACATCGAATTATACGATCCCGATTAATCGTATGTTTGCGAGGACTTCAAGATTTTTTTCATAGGATGTGAGTGACCGGTTTTTCAGAATTTTTTCTATTTATTCTTCTTCTTTCTCTTCTTCTTTTTCTACTGAAACATTCATTCTCCTCTAGCATCTTCGTTGATTATCATTTGCTAGCACTCCTTTTGCTATGTCGTTTTCCGTTGTTACATCGTGTATTGCAAAAGATGTTGAAGAAATTTCCTTGGTAAGGTATTGAATCTGTTTTGGTAGTTCCTTTTGCACTATTGCTGTTCTTCTGTTGATAATTTGAGCACAGGGTTTAATGTTGACTGGTGCGCAGTAATGATTCGATTGTGCCGTTTCCAGTTGAGTGATTCCTCGCTAAGAGAGTTGTTTGCGAACATAGCACTAAAGTTTTCGCCTCTTTAATCTTTGAGCACATAGTAAATAGATGAATTCTCCATTTATGAATGATGGCCAAAATGGTTGTTTTATGAAAATGGGTCCGTCCCGCTGAATATGATTTATTTAGCTGGTGCATTAGTTGCCTTATCATGCATCATTTAGTTCAGCTGCACAGTCATTTTGGTTGTATCGTATTTACACGTGCCCACCATAGGTGGATGTTGCGATATATTCATCTCTTTACGTATTTCTTCCATTAGATAGTTCGTCTGCGAAGGCATACCGCTTCACCAAGCCTTCCACCATTCCATCTCTCCTGGGTTGGGAATTTGATAACCAACTTGCCCGGGAGGATAGCAGCATTGATTCAATTCATCGCTATGCAATAGCTAGCCATTGTAGATGTCTGATGTGCAGTCAGTCGCCTTCAACGGATTTTTACGAAGTCGAGTGCATGGCACTTCCCTCAGGGATTGACCAACGATAGCTAGAGCTAGATTCTTTGCTGTTTCTTCCCATTCAGTCACGTCGGCGATCTTATCCAGGAGACTGCGATTCCAAGTCAAGAATATTAATACTTTCTGTAGAGATGTATATGTTGCGTGAGCTAAGCGGGTTTCAATTGTTAGAGCTTTCAGTTCGAGAATTGGGGTAATTGAATTGTCTTTCGGACTGAAGGCAGCGGAGTCGACTGCAGCAACATACCGACAAGATGTATAATCACTAAGATATTTAGATGGCTCTTTCTTACCTGCCCTGCAGCCGAGGTATCAACTTTTCTTTTGCATGAATTCGACTATCATTCACTTTTTCTTTGGTAAGCAACCACATGGTTGTTATTAAAGGATATCCTCATTTAATTAGCTGATGCTTCACTGGTTTGGCCTTCTTCCGAGCGTGAGGTCAATTGGCAAGCAATCTATTCAGAGAAACACTTTCATAACCTCAGCAGATAAAACTCAGTGCATCAATTTTTATACGAATAATAGACAGTTTTTTCTAAACACTGAGCGTTTTAAGACCCATTTAGAAAAGGGTGAAACGAAGAGCCCGCTTCGTGTCATGGTGAACGCGTTAGCCCCTCGAAAGGGTAATAGCGGATTCGATCCCCACCGCAGACACCTGCAGACGGAATTTTGCAAACAACTCGACATCATTTAGTTATATTTCATATCATGTCCACCCATTAAAAAAAGAATAGGTAGTAAATGAAAACTGATCACATGCTGACCGTTTTGTTCTTTGAAAGCCTCCCAATTATTTGGTGGAGTTCGGACTCACACTCTTAAATGGGCGAGAAATATGCTTCTGATGTTAAAATATCAGTCTTAAACACTGTGTTAGACGACGTTTGATTACGGGCATTCCTCTCTGCTACTCATTTCCGGATTCATGGAATTTATTCAGAATGCCTCAAGCGTTTTTGAGTTAAGCTCTGATGCTTTCGATCCCCGTACGAGGATGGCAACCTTCACTTCAAAATCTCCTCCGTGATATCTCTGTGTTCTATACGGGCTCAGTGGAGTATTTGGTCTAAGTTTATGTTTACCGACTAGCTGATCTTTTATGCGGGCGCGGAGTGGTCAACCGGGTTCGGCCAGTGTATCCTTCCCGCACGTTTTACAAGAGATCAGATAACTGTAACTGAAATTATGAAATCACTGTCGCTACTGATAGGGTATATTACGCAATCTTATCTTGTGAATAGACGGTTATAAAGACGTTTACGAACTAACTAGCCTCATGGAGTGGTCGGTAGTATTTCAGTCATTGCTACTATTTTCTCTGGACCGGCATTTTTAACGAAAGTTTTATGGCCGTGTTTACTTCGTTGGAGATCAACGAGCAATAATCTGGAGCTTATTCTTTCTAGGATTAGAGTCTGGGACGTGGTTGTTTCCCTACACGTATCCTGTGGAGCTGACACCGTTTTGCAGCTATCGGAAATGGCTATTTGCCGCGACGATTCCAGGAATTCTCTCTGCTCTTTTCCCGTTCACCAACGGAAGTTGTATAAAGCATATGTCTCACAAACGCTCTTTCTAGGCTCTGAAGAAGGCGGATCCGTTAAAAGTTGTGAAGAATAAATGCTGTAATAACAATCTCGTAATTGCTCATCAAGAAAGCAGTGAGTGATTGGTCACTGCTGCGATGAAAAGAATTTTGGGCCTGGGAGTTCGACTATAGTAACAAAATCTCTTGCTCCTCTCTCTCACTCTCTCTCTCTGTCTTCAGTGACTCTATATGTATTCGTCGTAAATAGGCTTCTCTGGAATCTCGAGTGGTTTATAGGATGCATTAATTATGGGCTGGTCGCAATTTGAATCGTATTTCTAAAATTCACTGCTGTACTGGATTCTCGAACATGGTGTTAGCGAAAAATGAGGGACTACGGAGATTCCTCGGCATGCTATGGCTTGCATTTCTCTTCAAAAAATCACTATTGGTGTGGATTTTCGATTAACTATTAACCATTCGATTAACCATTAACTATGCACAGTGTCAACTTACTAATTTCAAGCCTTTACAACAGTTTATTTGGTATGAATCCTTGAGTATTTTATTCAACAATGAAGGGAAGGCAGCAAACAAATCAGTGAGTATCCTTGATTAATACATGGGACGGAATATGGGCAAGTCAATTGAACGTTTGAGGATCATAGAAAGAAATGAGATCACTTCATTTTTGGAACTTAAGCAACAGTACAGTTAAGTCGAGATCTGCGAACGTAACGTACAAAAACACTGTCAAAGCTCAAATACATTGGCTAGCAAATATACCTTTAAAAAATCTGAAAGAAAATAGAAATATGACATCGAACTATCGGTATTAAACATGGAGGCGACTCAGGCAGTTTTATAGCATAAGAAAAATCCTCATAGAAAAGCGAGGTCGTGCCGAAGCTCAGAGTTATCCATTCATTTTCAGATCTTCTTTTTTTCTGATTTCTAGGGCACATAATTTCGACGACTAAACTCAAAAAGAAATTTTCCTTCACGGTTTTCTACCTATCCCACTAATCGCGTTCCGAGTGAGCCAACTGAGCATCTTCTATTCGTCCCTGTCCCGTACCAAACTTGCCTAAGTGAGAGTTGTTCACTCTACGGACACGAAAGTTATGAAATTTTTTCACTGCTCAAGTCAACAACTATACTCTACCAAGTCCAAAATGCAAAACTTCTTCGTTCTTACACTATCTGGGCAACACCTGCCAATGTTGTAATTTTTTGTAATTTTGTAATTTTGTAATTTTGGTTCTAGAGAGACATTAATAGAAAAATTTTTCCCGTGCGATAGAGCGTGCCTTATTAATATAGGGTAGTTGATATCTTTTACTGAGAATAATCAGCATGTCGACATTTTCAATATATTCAAATGAGATTTTATGTCTCGGACCTTTTTTCTCTCGAATATCCTTCAGCACTGTCCAACTAATGCGAATCAACTAGGAAATTGCACCCTTATGAGTGAGAAATTCCATCAAAGTTTCGATTTCCACATTGATATTCGCTGTCGCTCGTCGAATCCTCTGTGCAATCTCGTCCGTTTCGCAGTCGTCGAAACTCCGCCCACAAAATGACGCCACCATCGCTTGAGCTTGGGCGTCTTCACTAAAGCGGAAGAAGTAATCGGTGAAATGAGAGTTAGAAGGAACTCCAAGCATTTACATTCACTAAGAAGCATGCACTACAAAGACGAACGAAAAAAAAATGAATCGAAAAGCTTCGATACTTAGGAAAAAAGGCAAAATTTTCTTTCCTTTCGCAGGAGCAATTAATATCACTATAAGGTCTAGGTCTATCTATGAAAAAAATCTTCTTAACCAACAACACACCAGTAGAAGGGATTTTGTACTTTAGCTGCTAAGATAGGCTATACATGCATGAAAATGCGGTGGAGGAACAGTTAAGAATTGAGGCAAGAACACCGTTAAGTCTTGTCTGAGTTATCTCTCTCCACATTGATCACGTTTATTTTCTACACCCCCTAGTTCTCTTGAGAGTGAGTTGTTAGATGTTTCCAACGTAATTAGGGAAGGAGCTTAAATTGCCTATACTCAGAAAGAAGTATGATCACATAGCAAGTTCATTCCTATTACCAGGATTCTATTTTCTTCCTATTCCGTCTAAATCTGGAGTCGATCAAATCTCATTAGTTGAAAGTTCTCTCAAAAACAGTCTCATGGATTCGCTTATAAAACTTATTGGTTGCATGACATTAGAGTGGGATGCCACGGATGCTATTCAACTCACTAGTGGTTTTCATTAGAAGAAGAAAACCAAGCACTTATAAGAGTTGTTCCTAAGTGTTATTGGCAATTTCATTATGTGACGGCATGGTTACTTGCTTTCAACGAGTTCTAATTTTAACTTATAATAGTTTAAACCAACAAAAAACCTCGAAATTTAAATATAAGGTTTAGACAATGTTCGTGTAAAACTTATAAGAATTTTTTAGAAATATTTAGAAGCAGAAAGAACAGAAGGAAAAAATCTCTGAAGGAAAAAAAAGATAGAAGAACTAAATTCAGCAGCACATTATAAGGCAGGTGACGTGATAGAACAATGGCTTTCATGCCCATTGAATGACTCTATCAAAAAGGCCACGAGTATTAGTTCGCCATTTTTGGTAGAAGACGAAGAAACGAAAGCGTAGAAGCAAAGCAGGGTCACCTTGCCACTGACATATGAGAGCCGTTTTTCTTGTGTTCCGTTGACGTTCTCATCAATTTGTCGCGCAACTCCAGCAGATCGATGAATGAACGACGTTTTGAGGGCGTTGATTTGATCTTGTGAGGTGTAGCCGTCAAATCCAGCTGAAAACGCTCATATACTATGTAGAACATCAAAATGGTACTGCTAATTTTACTCCATCCTATTCTATCCCGGCTCCATAAAGCGCTACCTTCTTCGAAAGCAGACAGATTGGTACAACACAAGTCCGGAAGGATGAAAACATAAACTTGATACATCAATAAATCCGTGAGTCATTTTAGGAACCAAAAAACCAATTAGCCACCTCCTCGAAAACAAATTTTCACATCTTTTATCAGCGCTGAATGATTAATCTTTTTATCCTCTACTTTCCATTTCAATGAATGACTTTGCAGTGTACTCCACACTGCCTACCGTCGGATGTGCAACGAAGTGCAGGATTCCTTCATCCGGGTGTCGGCGTGTGCGTGTCGACGTATATATGTATGTATGTATGTATATATGTATGTATGTATGTATGTATGTATGTATGTATGTATGTATGTATGTATGTATGTATGTATGTATGCGTGTGTGTGTGTATGTGCCCGTGTCTGTGTGAGTGTGTATGTGCGTGTGCGTGTGCGTGGCTGTGGGTGTGTGTGTGCTTGTGTGCTTGTGTGTTTGTGTGCTTGTGTGTTTGTGTGTTTGTGTTTTTGGAGTGTATATGTTCCGCAGTAGCTTGAGCGGTTCATATACATATACAGCAGCAACATATACAATGACTTGCGGTGGCCTACCGATGTATCGAGTCAGTGCTTCTATCGTCGTAAACAGATCTTGTTGGTACCAATCTGCTAACTCCGGAGGGATGTAAAACTTGATGAAACGACGGCGTGGGATATAAATAATGACCATGCGTATATCGAAAGGCACCTCTAACCACTGCGTTGCGCGCGCCCGTAATATGTATATATATATATATATATATATATATATATGGAAATAAAATTTATAAAAAATAAAAAATAAAAATAAAATAAAGGATTAAATTCATTCAACAAACAGCCGAAAGAACCAATAATAACAATAATCCCTAAAAAATTGAAGGCGTGAAATCTGAGAACTTCTAATTAATGCAACAAATTTTCTTAAGCGCTTAGAAAAGGGAATGCGGTTTTAGTGTGAGTTTGTTAGGCATTGTAAATAGCCTACGTATTATTGTAGCAATCATTCCATATTTTGCCACAAACATGACAAAAAACAACAGCAGCAGCAAGCAGTCTCAAGGAACAGAAAAGTCTCAAGATCTCGGTAGCCAACAGATGCAAGGAGACAAATCGAATGCAAAAAATGCTATCATTAGCATAATCGATGTGAAACACGAATCGTTTAATACATAAAGGATAAATGCACAAGGCTCTCGGTGTTGATCAATCTCTGAAGGGTGGGCTATGCATTCGACTTCATTAAGCATGGTTTGGAGGTGATTTGATGCATATCTGGCCTTTACAATGACTCGTGGTGGCCTACCGATCCATCAAGCCAGTGCTGCTATCCCCCCAGATAAATCTGGTACAAATTTGCCGACCTCGGAGTGATGGAAGGATTGGTGGGCTATAGGCGCGAGGATGGATTCCACGTGTGGGTTGCAGGGCACCTCCGACTTCTGCGCCATATACGCCCTTGTATAATATGTATATATATGTACATATATATTTATATATATAATAGAGGTTTGCAGTTCATACATTGTACTGAATGCCGTTTTACTGCAGTAAAATCAGAATGAGAACACTGATGATGTTCGAACTCACTCTCGTTTCCGCAAATATCAATAACAAACAATGAAATAAAAAGTTGAATTTTACTTAGCGCTATTTTTAAGAAAAAGAAATAATAGTTGTGAACCTTTTTTTTACAGCATTTCGACTAACTTGTTTGAGAGCGTCGTTCAGGTCGCCGCATTTCACACGCAATTCCGAAAAATGTAAAATGGTGTTCTTGACGATTTCATGAATTTCAGCTACCCAGAACTTCATCGAAAGACCCAGCGCTCGACGACATTCGTTGATGAACAGCTGCGATTGAGCCACAGCCTGAAAGTGTAAATACTGCAAAATAACCGGAAAAGGGAACGAATAATGCTTGCGATAACTAGAAGTCAGCCCAGATGACAAATAAGCCTTTTGAGAAAAAAAATAAAAAAGTTTAGACCACAAGGATGCTGAGAAGTAAGCAAAACACGGAACATCAGCTGGGCTTCAAGCCTGCAATTATCCTACCGGGGACTTACGTGCTTTCTATCAGATCAACCCAGGCTCTTGTTTTCCATTTCTCTTAGCCATGTTTCTACTTTATTTGTGCTCAGTTTCGATGCACAACTAAGGTTGTCGGCTTTGCTCATGTCTCGGCATTCTTGTGGTTGTATTTCACAAACTACCCCGCCATGAAAAAAAGGAAATAGACAAAAGATAAAAGGTATGCAAAAAAAGTTCAGTTTCTTAAAAGTTTTCCAAAAACTTCTAAACCAGCTCGATTCCAGTAGGAAAACACATGAAGTTATTACCTTTATAATCACGACGTTAACTTCTTATAACGGCTTTTAATTGACTTTAAAGAAACGTTTTTAAGGAAGGAAAACCTCACCGAAATTCTTAAACGATAATCTCCTTAAATACTTCAGATATATTTGTTTGCTTCGAGTTGTCAAGAATCCTGATTTGTAACGGTGAGCAGTGAAATTCTGAACAATGGGAAAAGACGTCCAGCTTTCCAACTACATGCTTGGCTTCATTGGATCAACTCTTTAAAGTTCTTTACTGCTACACCACCTCGAGAACGTACTCACAGGTAATCCGCAAGCACCGTTAAGAGTGAAGTCAATATTTACATCAAAGTGTTGTCAGGGGACATTCGCTGATAATTTGTTGGAACTAATAAGCTAAACGATCTAGTGCTATTTTAAGGACAGCCATGTGTCTACAACATTCCACGAAGCCGAAGACGAGGAGGAACGAATATACTTCTCAATTCATTTAAGAAAATAATTGGATTGAGAAGCACTGTGGTTAATCAAAACTTACAATATATAAAGAGATAAAGCATGCGGTGTCGATGAATCCCTTAGGAATGAGCCATGGATTTTACTCCTTTAAACACCACAAAGGTGACTGAATGAATTTTTCGTCCATTAAATGCCTTGGACAGCGACCAAGCGATAGATCTAGTTAGTGTTTCTATTTCCCAAAGAATTCTGGCCGCCAGTTTTCCAACTATGAAGTGATGGACGCCTCAGCCTCCATGTAACCAACCTCCGTATGTGTACTGCAGAACACCTCTAACATCAGTGCAAAACGCGGCCTTATGACATATAACACGCATATTCGGAAAGCAATATTGAAATGATATTGAAACTGGTAGAACATTAAACAATGAAGAAAGGTACTCAACAATCTCTTCAGCTTGAGCGTAAGATAAAAAAATCTTGATCTGCGCTTGATTAGAAATTTAGGCTAAACTCTGCCCGTTCTAGTGAAATGACCTCGACATTTACTAATCATCGCATTTAACCTCACAGTAGCAACGTCTTCTTCCATTCGTTCATGCAGTGAGTTTGAATTCATAAGTGGATGTTTTTCACTCGACGGACTCAAAAAGATCATTGCCTTTCCGTTAAGACGCATCTTTCTTGGGTTTCCCAAAAAATGCAAACATCACGCCAGTATGTGATCGGTTATTAGGCCGATACCCTCACTCTCACCCAGTCAGAACTTTGTTTCCAAAGATTTTTTAATCATTTCCGTAATACTTTCAGTATAAGTGTTTTCCAACGTTTTCGTCTCTGCAACAACATGATTATCGTCATTGCCTAGAATTTGGTAGTCGACAAACATTTTACCTTGTCAGACTAAACGATTTCACCAAGTCATAGCACTTTTTTCCTGGAGATATTTTATATAGTTGCTCTTTAGCTTTTGGAACTGAAGCCGTTTGTATAATTCAAAAAAACTCGTTCAGTTTTTGGCCTCTTCACTGGATTCTGGTATAACAAAGAAATAATGGCTGATGGTTTTTCAAGCCTCGAATGTTCAGCAACAACGTTTAACTTTTATTCACTGTCTATTACTTTTTCATCGGCAGGGTATACTTTACCAGGAAAAAACAATATGCAGTAAATAGAGGAAAAACATCGTGATTTCAACGGTGGCTTCAGATTTACTTGGTTTGATGCCGATATGTACTCTCCAGATCATTCCCGTTGACGGGCGACTGCTGATAGTACCGTAAGGGTAAAAATCTGACTGAGAGCAAGGCGTGAGAATCCACATCTTAAAATCCGTCGACTGCCTTCATTCCGATGAAAAAGCCCTTCTCGGTACCAATTAGTGACTTTTTTGACAGCATGCGTGCAGGCTTAAAAAAAACGTTATCGCTAGATCCTTCATCGCACATATTAGGCCCACATATAAAAGGATAAAGAACGAAGCTCTCTGCGTTGATCAATCCCTGAGGGATGCGCCATGCATTCGACTTCATTAAGTATCGTTGGAGGTGATTGAATGCATATCTGGCCATTACAACGACTCGCGGTGGTCTACCGATGTATCGAGCCAGTGCTGCTATCCTCCCATACGAAACTGGCACCAATTTGCCGATCCTGGACGGATGGAAGGCTTGGTGGGCCATAGGGGCAGGGATCCACTCCACATGTGTGTTGCAGGGCGCCTCCGAGCACTATGCCACGCACGCCCTCATGCGATAAGTATCAAAGATTCTACTTATTTTCGCACCATTTGCGAAATTTGCTTTATAAATCCGCCTGCTTTGAAGAGAAATCTAAGCATCATGGAGAAGCAAAAGAAAAAAGAATGGAGTAGTGATTTGGTTGTTAGATTAACTCCCCACTAAAAGAAATTCACCTTGTCAAGATGGTGATTGTTCCAAAGCTGCAGATAGTCGCCTTTGTGATCGATGTTCGGTGACCAATCCATTATTGCGCACCAGTCCTTCATCAGCAACGGTTCGACCTTTAAGTCAAAACGATATAATGTGAGGAAAACTGGATTTGAGAAAAATGGATAGAGTTGAAAAAGTATAGTATAGAGTATATTAAAGTATAGTATAGAGTATAGTATATAGTATATATAGAGTATATTTCGCAACATAACCTGCCATTAAGAAGAAAAAGGCAGTTAATAAGAGTTAGGATAGAGTTGAGTTTTCCTTACCAGATCCAACGTTTTATAGCAAATATATGAAAAATTTTTGGAAATCTGAAAGTGGTGGCATACACATCCTTGCTCATCCCACCAACTCCAGCTTTATAAAGCAAACACTCCCGATCCCCGATGAGACTAACTACACTTCCTACACAAAACTAGTCGATAGTGCATCCAAGCAAAAGTGGTTCAGAAAAGCTATTTGTTTGTTCCTGTGAGTAAGCGCCGTTCCCGCAGCTGGATATCCATTCTGTGCTCTCCGAAGAAGTTCAGAGTCTTTGAAAAGCGGCAACACTCATCCAATCGTATTTATTTGCCCACTCTAAGGGCTAATTTAGTGGTCGTAATGGATGGGAGCAAACCGGTGGCGATGAGGTCGAATTACATTTTTCCACAGGAGGTCAGAATTCATGATGAAATCAACGAGAAGATGCTTCCTCTCTTCAAAAGCCGTAAAAATCTGGTTTAGGACCTAAATAGAAGGGAATCCGGTAGAATTTTAATCACCAACGTAATTGGTATTGAATTTAGTTAAGACTATTTGCAACGCAATCTGCAAAGAAAGAATCAGGGATGTAGAAAACCAAGAAGGCAATGATAAAACATTCTGTTAAACAAAAATCAAAAACCAAGGTAAAAACATGGGAGCAAAATCGAGAAGAATTATGAGATAGGGAAGAAATTTTTGCAGGTAAACAGAAAAAAACCAACCTTAATCCCAGCTTGTAGCATACAGAGAATTCCTTGTTTTGTGTAAAGATCACCTCGATTCAAATGCGTATATAAGAATTTCACCGTCATCTTCACATCCACCTTCTTCAGTTCCTTACGGATCTGAAAAATAACGAGGAGGTTGATGAAAATACGAGTTTAGGTCCTTGTTTCTTTGAAATAATGAAGTAGAACAAGTGGAAGATTGGTGACGAAAAAACTTCTAGTCACCAATTTTTATTTACTGCCTAGTAATTTTTAATGGCAGGGTATTACGTGATATAACCATAATGTTGCTGAGATATTGCAAAATTCCGGGCCGCAGGTGTCTGCGGTGAGGAACGAACGAGCTATTGTCCTCTCCGGGGAGTAACGCGTTCACCACCACACCATGCAGGTCCTTCGTTTCGCCTGTCTCTCAGCTATTTCTATCGATCTTTGCCACAGCAATCACCCATTAGCGGGATTGATCTGGAAAGCCCAAATCGGCAAGGAACCCAGTTACGCTGTGACTATAGTTATAATCACAATTTCAACTAATCGTTGAAGTTATATTTCGCAATATACTCTGCCGTTAAAAAAAGAGTTGGCTGTAAATAATAAGTTGAAATTGTGATTATAACTACAGCCCCAGCGTAACTGGGTTCGTTGCCGATTTGGGGCACCCAGATCAATCCCACTAATGGGTGATTTCTGTGGCAAAGATCGATAGAACTAGCTGAGAGACAGGCGAAACGAAGGACCCGCATGATGTGGTGGTGAAGGCGTTACTCCCCGAAAAGGACAGTAGCGCTGATCCCCGGTAAGGACAACAGCGCGAGTTCGTTCCCCACTGCATGCACCTGCGGTCCGGTGTTTTGCAAATATTTCAGCATCGTTAAAATCCATCACTTTGTTGATAAGTATACATGAGATTGTCACTCAAATACTATTAGACAATACTATTCTATAGACAAACGCTGACGTCTCGGCGAACATTTCTTTACTCATAGCCTCAAGTTAACTGTGACCTAGTCACTCAAGTTCTTCTATAACATCGGCAGAAAGAACGCGATACCCAGATTTCAATAGCATTGAGAACAAAACGGCTTCTTCACACTCACCGTATTCTACCACTCTTCCAGTGAGTATTACGCGTGGAGACCGACCACCAAGAACTCACATTAACAGGTAATGAGCCCCTATCCCGTTAGAACATCACTATGAGATATTGTGAGAGATGGTGTGCGATAATGAAGCATTCTTTTCGCCAGTTCATTTTTAAATTCTTACAATTTATCCAGAATGCTTCGACGGTTTTACGTAACGAAGTTCTAGATTATTTTGCGAGGGTAGCTACTTCCACTCCACAATCTTCTCCGTTATGTCTATGTGTTCCATGCGCACCTAGTTGACTATTTAGTTTAACTTAACACTTAACGCCTAGGTGTCCTTTCTTACGGATGTAGAGTGCCCTACGCATGTCGTCAATGTAGTCGTCCTCGCATGCTTTAGAGACCAGATAAATCTCGCGCGAGCTCATGCAATCATTGTGTGAACCACTAGGAAAAACTACGAAATTGCGCTTGTCGCATAGACAGTCACAAAACAGTTATGAGCTGAGTGGCATCTTAGAGTGCTCGGTGGTATTTCGATTTTTCTTTATCTCGAAAAACAGGTCCTTTTAAGATACGTTTTATAGCTGTGTTTATTTCGCTGAAAATGGACGGGAAAATAAAAAGGCCCGTATTCCCGCTTGGATTATCCTTTCGTGGCCGTGGTCCTTCCACCAAACCTATCCCGAAGAGGGACCGTTTGGCAGCCGTTGTAAACGGCTATTTGACACGTCGATTTGTGAAAAACACGTTTCCAACAGCAACAAATGTGTGGACAGGAAGAGAGCAGAAAGAAACATCCCTGGAAATAATGGTCACTTTCAATGTCCGCAAAACTCTATCTCCTCGGCGTAGGTTTGTAGGAAAAATAGTGCACCAAAACGATATGTCTAGCAAGAATAAGGTCCTGTTTATCTGTGCCATTCATTTCAAACGAAAGAAGTGCAGATATAAAACGTTGCTTAAGAAGAGTCAGCCTGGCGAAATCGGTAACAGTCATTGAAATACCACAGAGCACTGTAAAATGCCAGGTAGTTCGCTATTGCTTGTATCACCGTATGTGCACAGCACAAAATTGCATGATTTGCTCTAATGGTAGAGAAGTTGGTCGCATGAGTTCGGGTACAGTTTATCTGATCACTAGTAAAGCGTACGGAGACGAACACATTGGCGAAACGGGTGGACCACTCTATATACGTATAAAAGAACACCTAGAACACCTAAGCGTAATGTTAAACAAAATACTCTATTAGGCGCGCATTACGCAGACGTGATGAAATTGTTTTTGAAGTAGAAGTAACAATACTCGTACATAAATCGCAGGCTTCGGTGTGTAAGATCCCTGAAAGATTTTGTATAAATTCCAACAGTCGGAAAATGAACCGCGAAAGGATTTCTTCGTTATCAAGCGTGATCTCGTGAAATATCTGGGACTGAGATTTTAATGTTAGAGAGGTGCACTACCCATCTCTGTGAACATTTGTAGTTCTTAACTTGTAGCACTTAGTGGAAGACTTATAGAAAGCCGGTGAGCGTGCGAGGAAGCTATTCTGCTCCCAATGCGGTTGAAATCTACGTCTCGCAATCTTTATATAGCGGTTATGGAGGCATTTAGCTGACTAGGTCGTAGTTAACGTGATATTTCTAGGCTTTGAAAAAGGTATCATGCTTCAGGACATCGGTATTTGTGGATAAGTAGCACAGGAAACATCTCGTGTATGCTTAGCAGGCAAACAGAGAGCGAGTGACTTCTCATGAACTAACAAAGATGCTAATCTGTCATCACATCACAATCGGAAACATCTCGCGTTCCTGGCTATTACAAAGTGGCAGCCTAATAATCTGAAAACTGCTTGACTGCTTGGACTAAGCTTCCTACGTAAAGGTTTCTCCTTTGTAGTGACTGTACCCACAAAGGAATTACTTGCCTCGCATCCACGCGACGATGCCTGATTTCGCATTTGCTGAAGAATGGACATGCCCAATTTTTTGCTACAGTTACTGTGAGATCTATATATGCTATACCGGCTAATCCGGCAGTTTTATGCAGCTCGCCTATTTTATTGTGGGTCCCGTTCTATAAATCCATTTTTCTCTGCGTTTTGCAAAAATTTTACGCTTCACTTATTCTGTGTATGGTTCTTCTATACGCCTCCCATGTTTATGATGTATATACCACTCTCCCTCCCAACGGTTTACCTTCTCATCGTTGCTGGAAGGTGTTCCTGGGTGTCGGGCTCGGGCTGGGATGCACAGCGAGGGGATTGGTCCCCTGGCAGAGTCTCCCAAGCTAAGAGTCTAGAGTTCCTATTAGGGAGCCTAGTTAAGAATAAACCAATACCAGGATCCATCGCCGCCCTGGTATCGAAGTCGCATGGTGGCAAATCCCTCTCTGATATGTAATGGTTGCGACTGCCTGTGGTGGTGAAGACCTGAGGCAGACTTTGGCCAGGTTGACCCCGGGATTCTGGAGAACCACAATGGCTTAGCCAGCAAATCTCCGAAAGTGGTGATTATGCTGGAGCCCCCATAAGTAGTGAGGACGGGCCATCTAAGTATCAAGCAAGTATATAACCGCTCTTCTGCATGAAAAAAAAACACTATTCCACTATGCAGTCACACTGCTATCGACATTTAATGAAGTTCTATAACTTCAGCCAGAAATATTAGGATGTGTTCTTTGTGGTTTTGATATTCTCTCAGTCGATACGATGCCGAAAACTCATCATAAGGATTGAAAATTAGAAAACAACGAGCTGTTTATCAAGAATGATACTACACACTGCATGGCAGTTCTTCAATGAAACAACATTTCTGCACCTGCTCACTGGCCACACTCTCTAGCTAGCACTCTCTTCAGTAGCAAGAGCCTCTTCCCGCAAAGTGGATAACCGGTGAGAAATTATTAACGAGACACACGCACATGGACGACTTCTATTTCAGCATCCGTGTTGAAAAAGCTAGTGACTGATTTTCTTCGTATTTTTGTTGAGCGAACGCGAGGTGTTACTATTCTTTGTTCACGATTAAGCTGACGTTTCGGCGGAATTCGCCTTCTTCAGAGCCCGCTCACTATTCTCCTCCAGAGGTGGTCCTCCAAATATTTAGCACAAAAGTTTTCCTTCGTCTCGCACTTCTTCCACTTGGCGAACATCTGGTTTTGTCGGCTTCGTAGACAAGTGCGTAGTATTCGAAATTGGACGTCCAATACTTGCTGACTGTCCTCTGGTAGACCTCATACGTCGTGTAGTCGTCTTTGTTTGATGAAGTTCGGAACGACTTGATGTTTTAGGCAGCGGCGGAGAAAGTGTATTGACTGTCGAGTTAAGACGATCTTTTGTCTCAGTGACAGCGCTTCTTTTACAAGTCGGAAGTATTTTGCTGGTACATCTTGCAGTAACTGCCACGACCGACTTTCTATTAACCTCGGCATTGATCAAGTGATTTTCTTCGTATATTTGGAGGACCACCTCTGGAGGAGAATAGTGAGCGGGCTCTGAAGAAGGCGAAATCCGCCGAAACGTCAGCTTAATCGTGAACAAAGAATAGTAACACCTCGCGTTTGCTCAACAAAAATACGAAGAAAATCACTTGATCAATGCCGAGGTTAATAGAAAGTCGGTCGTGGCTAGTGACTGATTACAAAAAGTTTGGGAAAAGAATTCTGTGCACCAAAACAAACCATCGGAACGAAAATGAATGACACCGATAGGTGCCATGCGGGTCCGTTCCTGCATTTTCATTTTGACACCTACAGAAGTCATTCGTTACCAGTACCAGTCAGTGTTAAGGAACCGATGAAGGGCACAACAGAGTGTCCTATCACATCAACATGAACTGCTCCTCTTCACTCTTACAAGGATAACAACCATCAGCTGAGAAGAGATTGAACGCACATCCTCACAAAATTCTTTTTTAGGTTGTTAGAAGAACTGAAACTGCACGGTGTCATGGAACCTACTGCTAGATGACGAGGAAAACGACGTTGACATTTATCCAAAGTTCTTCTAACTAACTAGCGTGAAGAAAAGTGATTGAGACTTGTTAAATTTTCTTATCTCCATTACAATGCTGGACCAAAGGTAGCTGTGCGATACAGATGAAGATGTTTCTTTGGGAAAACACTATGTATATTCCATACATTGTACTGCCCAATTTTCATCATTTTCTGAAATTTCTTTCCCCAACCACGCTGCTAGTTATAGGAGTCCTTTTTCGCGAATTGGACTGTTCTTCAAGTCGTAACCGCTGGATCTATAGGGGAAAAAAGCTAATCTTTGACTTAATTTTCGCTCCAATGGTCAATCAACATTGTTACTACACTGTAGATTAAAAGGATTTTTTTCAAACGAGTTTTGGAATACTGAGAAAGTAAGCATGTTGCATTATTCACCCAGAATTCACATTTCCAATTGCTAAAAATCATTGCTGATTTAATGGTCAGGATCACAGAATTAAGGATACGCAAAATTTCTGGGTAAATTATACTTCAGGTCTCACCTTGCTCAACAGTAGGCCAAGCAGTTTCGCGCAGGCCTTGTTACTCTTGCATTCGTCGACAACTTCGCACTTCGGATCGCAATCTTGATGGAAACAAGGCGATTTTGAGACGAATATTACGACTTCATGGAGATCCACCTGCAAGTGGAATTGTGACTAGTGAGCTTTACTGGCCTCCAATTTTTGTCATACTTCGAACTCATGCCATCCAGGATTGTTGTTGTTATCAGACCACGATAGAGTTTTAAAGAAGTTACTTTACGTACAAAATCCTTATGACGTTTCATAAAAATTGTAACTCATTTTCTAAGTACTAGCGAGCAGGAAAACCTCGCAGCTGTCGATCGGTTAAGAGAGGAAGAACTCTGTACTGCACAAAGAACAGGCTTAAACTACTAACAAAAGCCACCTTGTATCTAGAAATTAGATCGTAAATGTTCGCCACTAGCTGCTCTTCAACATGTGGTTCACCTTTGGATTCATGATAGAAATCTCCTCGGTAGACATAATCATCGCCTGAAAAAAACAAACCTACCTTCAAAATAGTGTGTCATAAGAAGCGAAGTGCAAAAGAGTAAAGGAATAAGCAGAAAAGGAATGAGAATGACGAAATTGCATAAGACTGCTATTTTATTTAGGCTACAGATCGAATTTCTTCACGGAGAAAAATCACCCACCTAATAGAGAAACAATCAATCCGCTACTTTCATGTTTGTGATCCAGAAAACAATTCTGCACATGCTTCGGAATACTGAACTTGGCCGAACCATTCGTACAGTCGCCACAACATTTACAACTGTAAAACCAATTACCTTTAATAATAAAAGACTGTAAGAGATTTTCTTAGCAATGGCGTCAGCGTGTATGGCCGTAGTGAAAAAGCAGCAGTAAGTGAAAATGGAAGACCTACAGAAGAAATTCATGAAAGAATAATGAAGACAAAAAAATCGCAAAACTGATGAACTTTAACAAACATAGAGGTCGCTATAACACGTCTTTACTTTTTCGGCACTTTTCTTTTTTAAAAGCTCTTTTTCCAAAGTCTTTTCCATTGGTTTCGTCACCGAGGTGTGATGCCCCGTATAGCACTTCTATGTGTTTGATCAACATCGCCATCGTGAGAAAATGGAAACCGAGCCATGTTGGGAAGAAAATGGAAAACGTTTAGAGCTCAGCGAGAGTATTTTTAACGAAAAGAAAACTTACCTGGTAGAACAGAACTCGTAGACAGTTCGACAAGAACACTCTTTTTTAACACACTGTTTTTTGCTCTTCGCACACTGACAACCTTGTGCCGGTTTCGTTGCCTTCACCACTTTTTTTGTTTGCTCCTGTAACTTTTCAAGTTATTTACGACACCTGACATCAAATCCCAACAGCACAGATAAGAACACTGTGACAATAAAAATAACTGGGTACTGTAGAATAAAACGAATGAGAGGTCTCGGGAACTAAACATTATTGAAAAAAACTATCACTTCGCAGTAAAATCTCTTAATATAAGTCCATTTGCAATTCTACTAGAAATTTCAACTTATACGTGGTTTTAAAAAGTCAGCTGCATTAAACTTATGTCTTTTTCGAAGACTTTGCAGGTAAACATTGAACAATATTGAAAGGATAAAGTTCTCCGTGTTGATCAATTCCTGCGGGATGCGACATGCATTAGACTTCATTAAGTGTCGTTGAAGGTGATTGAATGCATATCTGATCTTTACAATGGCTCGCGGTGGCCTGCTGATGTATCGAGCCAGTGCTGCTATCCTCCCACATGAGGCCGGCAGCAATTTGCCGAGCCCGGAGGGATGGAGGACTTGGCCATGGGCGCGGGGAGCCATTCCACGTGTGTGTCACAGTGGCGCCTCCAATCACTGCGTCACACGCGCCCTTTTGAGGAAAACATTTAGATATAATATATTTGAAAAATATTCGACACTTAAAAAATCCGACAGATCTCATCGAAGAGCAGTAAATATGTAATTTACTGATGGTTTCCATTAAGAAGTTTGAATAGATTTCTCAAAGTGCTAATAAATCATCCAGAGGAGAATGAAAATTCCATTGAGCTGGATAATGATAAGCTTTCATGGATTCATAGTGAATGGTAAACTTCTCAAAACCTGTTTCCTTATTAAACTGCTTATCCAAAAAGTAGCCATTCCTTCACACTCACAATCCATACAGAAGTGCTAGTCTCCTGTGTGCGATTAGTAGAACAGCCCTTAAACCCAAATAGGGTTTTCTTTCCATCGTTGTGAAACTGCATGTAGAGCATTAATTAAAAATGTATTGCAAAAACATGTGGTCATTCGCTTCATTCTGCGCCCCATGGTCTAACTAAGCCCTTCTTTTTTTCAAGATCATCAAACAAACTGGTTCCAGAATTAACCCTTCGAGTAGATATTGACTAAATGTGTAAAGAGGACTGCCTTTTTTTCCTCGAAGGGTTCCCTGCATCAAACTGTGCGCTGAGCCATCATCGATGGTTAATGAATATTTTTAAGAATTCTCATCAGAAAGTCAGCCTGAGGATCCGGAATTGAAAATCTATCTGAGAAATTCTGAAATCGTAAGCTACACCAATATTCTTACAATGCAAAAGCCAAAAAAAAAATTTCTTCACACTCACAATCCGGTTGTTCTGTGGTTGTAATTCACATCACACCCTGCCGTGAAAATTTATAGTAGGCAAAAAATAAAATGGAAAACCGTTCTTCTTAGTGAATAATGTCGTCCACAAAACAAGGCAAGGTTCTTAAGGTTTATATGCTTTGTAACAAACACTTGTCAGTAACTCCTTGTCTCGTTGAATCAAGAAAGCAAGCACAGAGTTGGTTCGAGTTTGTTTTGGTTCATAAGCTCGCCCTAACGTGAAGATTCCTCTTCCCAAGGTAATGTAACTAATAAAAACTAAGTACACAAAAAACATAGCTTATTTGGTGTATAGACGTTTTCTCCACCAAGGTTGTCCATGATAGGATGGTCAGCACTTGCTTTCTACAACGCCCCGATGTTGTTATACTTTTCAGAGACCAGGAATTGGTTTGAGATAGAAAATTTTTTTATGATTATAACAGAGTAAACGAATTCAGTGGAAGTCGCATGAAAAAAGTATACACAACTCCCTTCTGTTTCGTCAATTCTTCATGGTGTTGATTGTGGTGTTTAGTGTTCTCTCTCAGCATCACCATTAAATATTTAGTGCGAACTCAGAGATAGCAATCTCACGTACGAAAATGAAAACGAATCCTTGGTGCATGAATCCTGTCAAGTGAATGTTTTAATTAACAGCATTTTTCGTGGATGCTTACAACTACGCAGACTGCTAATTAACCCTACGAACTTCCAAATAACAGCATTCCCGCTTAGTGTTTTCCGTCAAATTTTACATGCTGGTGTGTTTACGCCTCAATCTACTATTTCGAAAAGATTGTAAACACGGATAAGGAGCATTTTTATACGTGCAACACAACAGAAATTTGATGAAGAAGTAATGTTAATATCGTCATTTTTTTCTTTCCTTATTCTTTTTCTTTCCATTTTCTTTTCTTCATTTTTCGTTGAACAAATAATCGCAAAATAAATTCTCTTCTTTCAGATATGTTTTAAGAGGCTTTTATTTATATTAAAGCTCACACTTAGGGATCAACAAGAGAAATCGGGATGCTGTACACTGGGGCATCATAAGGCTGAAAACTCTAACAGTAACTTAGTCAGTTTTGTATTAAACAGATACCATAGGAAAATGCCAAAACCAAATTACAAGAAGGAAGGTTAATAGTCAAAAGCAAGTCATGTCGATCCTCTTCTCAAAAACCCTAGTGCTTTCGAGCGTCTTCATTACTTTTGACTATTTTCGGACTAATGGAACCATGAGTAAAAGGGAATGGCAACGATAGCGAAACGAAAATCTGTAGATACGGTAGAGAGCTTCTATAATTTACCCTATTCTTGCAGATTTGCTTGCATGCGCACAATTTACTGCATCCTTCTTTGATTCGTAGGCAGTCGCAGCGTTCGGCTTTTGAACAGGCATTCTTTGCCGGTTTTGCCGGATCCACTTCACACGAACACTTGCAGATTGCCTGATTCAGACAGTCGCCTCGGTACCTGGAAGCACACAACCAGTTGAAGATGATCGCATTTGTGTTGTTGGGTGAACGCATTCTTCAACCTTCACATAGCACAACTTGTTTGTAAGAAGTTTGGTCGAAAAAAAAGCGCTAGTGGTAATGAAAACGACCCCGTGGGAACAGTTTGCGATGGAACTGCAAGCGTGTTCCCCAATATGTTTCCTCTATAGGCAAATACCAATGGTTTTAAATGATTATAAAGCTTAAAAAAAACATGATAACATAGACATGAAAAACATTGTATTGCTGTTGTCGAAAACATTAATTATTGAAAAGCTCACGAAGCCTATTAGAGCTCCTGAGAGACAGAATAATTTGCTCACAGACTACAATTCTAAATTCTTTTAGAGGCAGGTATTAAAGTCTCCTCCGTGGTCGTAAAACTAGTATCAGACCTATGTCACTCATCCTTTGCAGTATTACTATGGATAAGGGACGTTTCTTAGTGTTGAACTGCTGGCTACTCGAAGCAGTTTCATGCTCTCCGTAGGAGCACTCAATACGATAAGGAACTCGACATTCTCACGCAGAAACTCGACCAACGGTAAGCCTAGAATACTGTATAGCCTGGTGGTCTAACCTGAATGTATGAAAAAAACACTGAAAAAAGAGGCCTTGTAGCAAAAGGGATTTATGTTCTTGTTTCTCGGATAAATAGAACCCATTGAGTGGCTACTATGCTCGCCGAGACTGAGCGAAGTTTTTGAGAGCGGCTCAAGCTACTCGACAATTAGGTGAATAGCGAGAGGTGTTATGAAGTGAAAACCAATCCCAATTTATTGGGTTCGTCAACGTTTTCCATGATATGCCCTTCATATGCCTTCAATACAATCATAAGCTCTTTTTCTACGTCCCTCATAAAGGAACGAAAATTTGTTATGTGCATATTTCCATATCTAAGGAAGAAATAGAAGATGATAGTAATTTTAAAAAGTTCCATTAACATAAATTGCTGAAAGCCTCAAGCTAAAGTTTCGTGTTTGCACAGACGAAATTCGATGCTTCTGAATGAATACATGCTTAATGTGTAGTTAACTTGTGGATGGCTTGAGTCCTGTCATAGACAGATATGTATCATCCCCGTACCTGCCATTTCTTACCTGTTGTAAAAAAGTTTTGACTTGGATTTTCCAACTTTCACCGAGTTTTCATCCAATTCATATTGTTTCCTATGACTAAATACCAACCACATTGAACAGAGAGTATGTTGAATATTCGCTTTTCAGCTTTTTCACTTTCTTTGTCTTCGACGTGATTGTCACATGCGCTTGGCACTCAAACTGGCCATTATTGGCCATTTTGAGCCATCTGTTAGGTGTTGATGAAGAACGTACTCACATCAGATGTCGCTTAAAGGAACGGTCAAGAAGCCAGATTAGTTTAATAATTAGGCGATTACGTTACTTCTAGAGGAGTCGTACGATGCGAAAGTACGAGCCGCATTCAGATTTAGATCGACATGCCACAGCTCATAGTACATTTTATTAGTTTCATAAAATTATTGAAACCTATAGCTCGTTTCTACGACATAAAACTTCATTTGTCCTACCACGTTAAAACTTTGACCTTCTGGAACCCATGAGATGTTCTTCTTTCGTTTTTTTTGTTTCAAGGCCCGGGTTTTAATCACTGATGCAAATGAATAGGCGGGATTTCGTCCAGAATGACACGGTGGTGTTCTCCAGTGTTCTTGTTTACAGCTGCCGCTTCTGCGTTGGAAACTTTAAAACTTCTAAATTTCATTTCAGTGTTTCAGTTTCAAAATCCTGATTCCAAACACATTTAAATGTGTAAGGAAACTCTACAAGAACTATATGCGCGATTAATGCGGGAGAACAAAGTCTCTTCTTCTCTATAAACCTGTACTGTCTTAAACTCTAATCAACAAGAAATTATTGTCAGTTATCGAAAGATAAGTTTCGCCACGAAAATGTTCAGTCCCTAGCGTTGAACTTAGAAAACATAGTGTGGCTATCTTCTCACTAAAAACTAAGGATAAATGTTCGAAAAGCATGATGAGCTTCGTGTCCCTGGAGTGAGCGAAGCTTATTGGATAGCCTCGAAGCGCGTAGAGATAGATGGAGCCTTTATAGAGTGGTCATTCGAGTTTCTCGATGATTAAAACCATTTCAGCTGATAAGGGCGATAAAGGTTTTCGCTGCATTATCGCTGCAATGGGTTAGCTGCCCAGATGTCTAACTACTTATGAGACATTGCTCTAAAATGACTCAACAACGTAGTTAATAAAATGTAGTTCTTTTGCGACTAAGGCACTAAAATGGTATTTAACTGCTTTTCAGGAAATATTTTTCAAGATGCCTACGAAATAGTTTTTGCTTCATCTTTTCCAACATTGGCGTTCTGCTCCGAAACGAACTCCTGTTCTAATTCTTCCTGTTATTGTGACATGAATCATAGGACAAAATTTACTTGCACTTTCCCAAAACCACTTCTGTTTCCAATTCTAAATTGTAATTAATGAGGAATAATGGAGGAAAGCTAGAAAAAAGCAAAGATTTCTGAACAAATTCAAAGTTAAGGGTGCAGAAAAAACTCCTTGTCCAATGACAACGCTATACTTAACGTTTGTACATGCCAACGAATATCAATACCGTTCATTGATAAACACATGGCTCGATTATGGCATGAGTTTTCTGGGGTGGATAAGTTCCTTGAAAATGGACAGGATTGGAGACGATTCATTGTCATCGGTGATGAGCTTTTTAAAACACTCAATGAAGCAGAACCACCCATACACAACGGTATGAGAACGTGAGGAGGGACAAAACTTGTGTGTAGCAATAACTCTGGGGCATTCTGTTCAGAATAGGAAGTCAGAATCAGACCTGCAATAGCTGGCTGCTCCAAAATTAATCGAAAAGCAAAGAGACTATTGCAATGAAGCGAAATCCACAGAAAAAAGTCGACAACAGTAACGATCGTCATCGTAACACAAACGGTACATTTCTTGCTCTCTGTTAGAGATGACGAAAAAATGGACACCGTATGACAATCGGAGTGGTGCAACCGTAGGAAAATAAAGCATCGAAACTCTTATCAGAGCCGACAATTAACGATCTAGCACTTTTAATGGATAAAATCAATCATCAAATAAATCATAAAGCTAGAAGGACAAAGCTCTCGGCGTTGATCAAACCCTGCGCCATGCATTCGACTCCATTTAGTATCGTTGAAAGTGACTGAATGCATATCTGACCTTTATAATGACTTGTGGTGGCATACCGATGTATCGAGTCAGCGCTACTATCCTCTCAGACACGTCTTGTACCAATTTGCTGAGCCCAGGGCGTGGGGACGATCCCATATGTGTCGCAAGGCGCCTCCGACCACTGTGCCTTACGCGCCCAAAAAATAAATCGTAACTTCGTCAATCCCAATAAGCGCTGCAGCATAGAAGCGTTGTCATGACATATAGCGAAATTAATCCATCAAGCGAAAGCAATTCTACGATACGACAATTTCCGACAACATGTCGCATAATAAATGTGCAAAAAGCTAATGACATAAACTAGGGAATTAAGAAATCTGCTTGATCGAAATTGCTCACTGTGCCTCTCATGAAATGACTAACCACTCTTGCTAGGAACTCGATAACTTCTTCCTGGAATAATCTTTCGCAAAGAAACTGATAGTGGAAGTTCCCTTGATACATTTGTGAGCTGTAAACGCTTAAGAGTTTTTGGAAGCTGAACTCTGAAAAAAAAGTGCGGATTACAACGGTTTCGGTTTCTACTAACAGCGTTTTCAATAACATGAGACGTGTAAAGTTCATGGAGAACATCAAGAAGAAAAATTGTTTCCAGGTCTTGCTAAGTACTCTGATATCATCAAAGCCTATCACAGCACACAGCCATACAAAAAAGACCAAAGATTGAAAACTGCAGTCATTTTAGTCTAACAATTAACAACTACGGTCCTCCTCTACAAAAAAATATCTCAGATGATCTCACTCATATGCTATCTGTCGCTTCATCACTGATAAACTTACGATACGCTCAACGCTCATGAGCTCTGTCAAAATCCACCTTATAGACAGGAAAATAGGTTCTGAAACTTTAGACCACCTACTACAGCAACCGAAATCCTCAAATATTCTTTAACTATGGTAATTGAATATAATGCTGAGATATTTGCGAAACTTAGGACCGCAGGTGTATGCGGTGGGGAACGAACTCGCGCTGTTGTCCTTACCGGGGATCAGCGCACTTCACCACTACACCATCCGGGGCCTTCGTTTTGACTGTCTCTCAGCTAGTTCTATCGATCTTTTTGCCGTCATCAATCACCCGCCAGCGGGATTGATCTGGGGAGCCCAAATCGGCAGTAGGCAGTAAATAAAAGGGTTAAGATTGTGATTATAATTAAGCCTCAGCTTAACTGGGTTCAATGCCGATTTGGACTCCCCAGATCATTTGTGAGATATTTCTGACTAAAAAAAGTTGGTTCGATTCATCAGCAATAAGAACAAATGTTGAAAACGAAGCTGAATATTATAAACCCTATAAACGGCTTGCAGTTTCCCTAAATTACCACGAAACTTTTTCCTTGAACCCAATAAGGGCTTTACAAACGGAGTTCCACTCACACTGACAGACGTGATACCCGATGAATGATAGGTCCCGCGTGGTATATGGGCATTGCGCTGTCGTGAAAAGGACCCTTGGGGCCCACCGTCGACGCGAGATCTTTTATGTTTTAGTGCACTGACTACTCCACAAAATAGCTCAATGGCTCTAAGATATCCGGGAACTTCTACTCCAACACTGACGAAGAAGGAAAAATCGAGACTCCTTCGAAGATCCTATAGAATTTTCAAATGAAAGCCTTCGAAGGCCTATATCATTTTATTCGTATGCAGTTTTATTTACCTAACTATTTGGATATTTAGATGGCCCATCCTCACTGTGCGGAACCCAACATAATCTCCAGTTTTTCGGAGACAGGCTGGTTTAGCCATTGTGGTTCCCTGGAATCGCGAGGCTATCGCGGCCAATGTCTGCTCCAGGTCGTCACCACACCAGGCAGTGGCCGCCTTTTTGGATCGAAGGAGGAACTACTACCCTGCGACGAGTTTGATACCATGAAGGCATCTTTGCATTGGTTGCATTGGTTTATTCTTAGCTTGGCTTCCTGATGGAAACGCCAGACTCCTCAGCGAGGCATACGCTGCTGGAAGGATGAACCCTTTCGCTGTACATCACAGCCGGACGTCCAGGAACACCTCCCAGCCACAACGAGACAGTAAACTGTTCAGAGGCAGTTCCATATAGTTCGTATAATTAAATAAACTGATAAACAACCATTACGTTTCCTTTTCACCTTTAACGAGGTACGGCACACATAATTCATATTTTTAAACTTTTTGTTTTGTCCATTACATGTAAATGATTAGGAGTACTACTTCCTCAACACTGATAGTTTTCATTGTCATTTTCATCCTTTTTCGTAAAAGTCCCTTCATTTGGTTGTATATTGGATTATACTTTGTTGAAAGCCTTGACTAGACTGCTTTTCTTTATTGGCTAAATCTAACCTTAAACTTTTATGAAATTCAACTCACAAATGCAGACTATCTTGTCACCATACCCATTAATCTAAAGTTGTTCAATCGATCTGCTTCAATAAAATGTGCCACGATTACCACCGATATACCTAACCCTACTAAAAAAGAGAAACAGTGGACGAATACTGCAAAAGATAGGCTTCCTATTAATCTTGGCATCAACTGACTTTTGTTGTCCTACTAACCATCCTTTTCAGTTTTCAGTTTTGCGCCTTTCTTCTCCACGAATAGTGGTAACGAACGAGTAATTGTAAAAATGTTCGTCGTCTTGCGCGAACAACATATGGCCTTCCCTCGCTGACAGATTCATAGCGTAGCTCGTTTTTCGACAATAGACCACGATTTCTCGAACACATTTACTACCTATTACAATTTTTCATGGCAGGGTATTACGTGTGATACAACTGCAATGATGTTGAGATATTTGCAAAACGTCGGACCGTAGGTGTCTGCTGAGGGGAACGAACGCGCCATTACCCTTTCCGGGGTTAATGCGTTCACCACTACACCATGCGCATCCTTCGTTTCGCCTGTCTCTCAGCTAGTGCTATCGGTCAGCGCCATTAGCAATCACCCGTGAAATGAAACAAATATTTTTTAAACAGTGTCCCTTCCAATTCAAATGCGTTGATGACATCATGAACTTTTAAACAATTAAAAACGAAATTTAGATTCATAAATTTTCCAGCATAAGAGTTCATGAAAAAATGTGAGAAGTAACAGCAAAATCTTCATGAAACGCCAGCTTAGAACGGATTTAACCCTTAAACCTCTAAACAGTGCTATAAATTTTTTACCACGTAATACGGTCGAATAAAATTCAGTGACACTAAAAAAACAGGACATGCAATGTATTTCTTTGAAGGCCTTCCAAAGAGGGAGGCGACATAAAAAGTAAGAGATAAAAGGACATTGCGTTTGGCGTCGACGAATATCTGAAGAATGCACCATGCATGTGACAGCATTCCTAGAATCACAGAGCAGATCGAATGCACACCTATTTACACAACATGCGATGGCCAACCGACGTATTAAAGCAGTGTTTTGAGAATCCCAAAAAAATCTAGCATCACTTTTTCGACTACGGAAGGGTGGAGCGCTGGGTTTAATCCCGTTTGCATTGCAAGGCACACCTAATCACCGCGCTATGCACGCCACTTATACAATTAAAGCTAGAAAAGTTCCAAACGTTGATCAATCCCTGAGAGTTGCGTTACGTATTCAAGCGACTTCATGAAACATTGTTAGAAGTGAATGAATGCATATCTGGTCTATACAATGACATGCGGTGGTCTACCGATATATCGAATCAGTGCTGCTATCCTCCTAGACAATTCTGTTACCAGTCTGCATTCCTGGAGGTATGGAGAGTTTGTTGAGCGTGAGAGATCGGGATGGAAATATTGACCACGTTTGTGTCGAACGGTGCCTCTAAGCACTGCACTACACGTGTTACTTATACAGTTGCTAAGAAAAAATCTAACATTATGACATATGCAACCTTCATTAAATACTCAAAAAGGAAATGAGCGAAAAACTACACTACTGGTTAAAAATCTGTCTAGGTGGAAAGCAAAAGGTAGGGGCGGCAAAGGAATTTCCAAACTGCAATTTTAAATTCCATGAGAAAAAAGAACTATGTCGTTATAGGCGATTCTTTTAGTTCTTCCTTGATTCGTCGTAGAGCCTTTTGAAGCAATATATTTGGTTCCTTTAATCTTGTTGCTTATTGGAAAAGATAACCTAAAATAAGTTAATAGGTGTGCCTCGAAGACCTTGAAATACACCTATAGCGGTTTGCTCAAGAATAGATGGTAGAACTGAATATGACACGCTGAGGAAACAGAGTTCATTCCCAAATAAGACATTCGAAAGGCAGGATGAATCCTCGAAAAAGAAGAGAATACCAAAGAACTATCCAGGATAATTCATGAAAATGGAGGATCTGTTCGGTGACTTATATCTTTTCAGCAGTCGAAACGAGAAGATTGTGCTAACAAACAATGACTTATAACAGAGCACAGGATAAAAACACTTAAGGAGAACGCTTTAAGTGATTAGCGTAAAAAGATTTCTTTTCTCGCTAATTAATTTCAGGAGTAGTTTCCTTTGATGAAAGCGATACGTTCTTTCTGGTTAGACAGATTACCAACGAAACAGCTTCGAAATTTTTTTTGCTGGACGTTTGCCAGTGTACTGAACTTCCGATGCCCGATGTCAGTGACGAAAGCTGTGCATTAACGAAATTGAATGGGAATCAATATGAGAAGAGGGAAGAAATGCAACACATAAAGGATTCACACAGACGAGAACTAACATCGATTCGTCAGCAACAGGTGAGCCGAAGACAATGATGTCCAGGAGGATGATGGGGGTGGGGGTCACTACTGTCAGAAGCCGTTAACAGCGCACGTGAGAGCTTGCGGAATTCGATAAAACCGAGACGTCATCTAACGAAAACGATCTAGAAAAGAAAAAAGAAAAAAAAAAGAAAGGGAAACAGGTAAGTGTGTTTCCTATTCTGTATTCTGGAATCATTAAGCAAATACTATGTGGAGACAGCCGTTAAACCCATAAACAATAAACAATGGGAAAGGTGATAAGCGGTGAATTTCAACATTGACAGCATACACTTTTTCTGGCCTAATCTCTCATATGTACATATTTACACGACCAGCTGGGAAAGAGATGTCACATCTCCAAGCATACCACTAGAAAGTTTCCCTCGATCATTTCTTCTTGCTCAAAGCAATAATAATAAATGTTTTAAACAAAAAGTGAACTTTCCTTGTTCTGAATCTCTCTAAAAGAATAAAGCGAATCAGGTCCAAAGACTGCGTAGAGAAGAATAGAGAGACTTAGTGTTACTCCCCTGGGCCATAAGACGATTAAAAGATGATTGGTGTCGCTAATGCATGTGAACAGTCGTTTAAGCTTTTCAGGGAGATTTAGAGAGTTAAGGTAATAAAATAGAGGAATATTTATATTCAGCCAACATATCTGAATGAAATTCTATCGTTATAGCTTTTCTGCTCATAAGATTCACATTGTTCTCATGGAAACCTTATTCGCACGCGTCACCACAGGGAACAGTGAACAAGAGTAGAAGAAAGAACGCTTGTGTCACATTTGTCACATTATTCCTCCTTAACAGGAATTCTCCAGAAGAATTGTTGTTCATTGTGAATCCGTTTTCACTCATTTATCTCTCTAAGTTCACAGTGATTTAAGCATGCGTACCGAACCAAACTAAAAGAAAAATTGGAAGAGTAATGACCGACCTGGTACTTTCGCAGTGCTCATCGCAGGTTTTTCGTGCAGCCATACAGGGACAGTTGTCGGCACTGCACCGGCTCTGTGTAGCTGCACATTCGCAACAGAAATTATTCACACGGCTCATTTCACTGGTCATTTTTGAAGGATGTTTAGCAAGCTTTTAAACAGAATAATGTGTTCGCTAGTAAAGTGTTTAAACCAGAAAAGGGTGGGAAACTGAAAATCAATAGTGGCACTTGGAAAAGTGCCCAGAGAAGAATCACAGCCACTTCGAGCCTAGCCACCGTCTGCTACTGCAATATGTTTCAGCTGCGAATAACTACGAAGCGATCGGAAAGCGTTGACGGATACGCTACGAAGGATGTTGTGAGTTACGACGAAACGACAAGCGACGAGCGGCTTCGATTAGCTGCAAGTAGGCGGGTCTGGGAGATGGCAGCATGCCAGCTGACCAGCGGTCAATCCGGCCTCCACGCCTTTCTCCCATTCATCTAATTGGCACGTCGCCGGGACACCCAGCCTACGCCAGTTCGGGTGTCCCCCACGTCTTCCGATTGCATTGATTTGTGGGATTCTGGACAAGACAACACGACCACTTCTTTAGCGGAAAGTGTGAACTGAACTACTAACTTCCAGCGATCTCTTGGAAATTATTTAAAAGTTGTTTGAACGATCTAAAAGCCAAAGGAGATTCAGAGTAGCGAGTATTTCACTATAAATGGAACCTATTTAACTTGGAAGTACTTCTTAGAAAGCTGAGAAAAGGAAGATGTGTCTAAATATTATTACAAATGCAAAGTTCATGAAATAATAACTCCTTAATCATGAATATTTTCATAATACTGTCTTAGGTGACTGCAATTATAAGCAGGCATTTCTACTCGGTAGTCTAGCAAGGTGCAGATATATAGCATGGCCGAGGTCAGCGATGATTTCGGTTCTTCCTGAGCCGGTGGTATCCATCGTAAAGTTTTGGTGCTGAGCAGATACAGGTGGAATTAATTGACGCCACCTCAAGTTACTTAATTATTAATGGTGTACAGACGGTAGAGGTTATGCGGTTACCGCTAGGGATTGAGGATAAAGTTCGTTGTTGATCAACCTCCCGAGAGCTGCTGCTTGAATTAGACTTCATTAGGTATCATTTGAGGTCACCGAATGTATATCTAGTGTAACAGTAGTCTGTTGTAGAACACTAATGTGTCAAATCAGTGTTTTTCTCTTCCCAGGCGAGGCTAAAACCAATTTTCCTACAATGGAGGAATGGAAGTCTTCGTGGGCCAGGTCCCTTATCAAATCAGCAGCCACGTGTATATTGCAGTGCACTGAAGCACTTGTATCCTTTCGACTGTTACCAAGCTTTTTCGTTTTAAAATAGGGTATTACAGCAGTTTTTGCGTTCCGTAGTGTTGTTTAGTAGTGCAAATTTTTGGAAAATGTTTCGAAGGAAAGCACTTTCTTTCCTTTTCTAGTTTTTTTTGCACAAAGGTCTAACCCAATCTGAGAGCTTAAGACAAAATAAAAACCGAAATATAGTAGCGAAATTCCTTTCGAATCTTTTTACATAAAAGAGAGATGAACACAAAATTATGGAACAAAATCATATACCTACCATAAGTTGGTAAAATAAAACTGGGCTCTTTAACAGATTTCTGGAGAGTTACTATTACTGATTAATGGCTGAGATATGCCGTCTGCTCATCCGATACTTCCGTTGTCGCGTTAGTAGCATGGAAAATTCAAAAGTTACACGAGAAGCTAATTCCAAAAACACTTGAGCTCGAGTGCCAGCGTTGAACTGCACTAGCAGAAACCAGCCAGCAAATTACTCCGAGGTGGCAAAACTCTGCAAAAGCGAAAAGTTTATAAGAAAAAGAGAACGTCATTATTAACCCAAGTAGCATTGTTAAGAAAGAGCAAGTGCAGGTGTTATCGAAACTCTTTCCTCTGTTTTACTTTCTTTTATCGAGCCAATTATATAGCCAGAGTGCCTGGTAACCTGCCGAAGAAATCACTCTACCTAAAAAAGCAAGGAGCAGATCATTCATAGCTTATTTCTGCAACTTTAACAGCCATGTCTACCTGCCTCGAAATCTCAATTAAAAGGGTATGTCATTCCTACAGCTCTGACATAATGTCTCAGTTGAATGAAATGCCAGTAGTTATGTACAACCTATCTACCAAGGTAGTACCGAACAGGAAAAATAGGTAGGACATTGTGTGAGAGAGATCCGGGAACTAGCAATTTGAGAGTGAAAGGAGTTAATTAAGGTGGACCATACATTTACGGTTACGAATCTTATCTATGCAGTGCAAAGGTACACGGCACCCATGAACTCAATCTCATCAACTTGAGAACGGCATTTAAAACAACGGGGAAGCAGGCGGTGGTTGCTCTGGACAACCAGAGCTGCTGTGTTCCTTATAAAACAGCTCTTACAAGCTATATAGCGCAACTCAAAGTCAAGAGTTGACCATTTCATAACAAGCTATTAAAGGTTAAAAAGGATAAAGTTTTCAGCGTAGATCAGCGTCTGATGGATTTGCCGTGAATTCGACTTCATTAACCATTGTTAAAGGTGATCGAATGCATATCTGGTCCATGAAATGACTCGCAGTGGCCTACCGATCTATCGAGCCAGAGTTGCTATTTTCCCAGACAAGTTTAGTACCAATTTTCGACCCTGGTGTGATGGAGGGCTTGGTGAGTCTTGGGAGCGGGATTGACTCCGTGTGTATTGTAGGGCGCCTCTAACAAATTTGTTACGCACGCCCCTAGCAAGCTGTTCCCGACACAGGAATGGGTCTGACAAGGCAATACCACTTCGACAAAACCAGGTACCGCCACTTTCGAGAACGTCGTGCGAAAAATAGAATGGAGTAGACTACGAGTAGAGAGCGATAACCGACAACTGTTTCATTTTCTACTTCTGCTATCACTAAGCTCTCTACCATCTTCGCTTCATCATTATTCCTAAAATTTCAACACTGCTCGTTAGCCTTGCGAATGCTAAGCGAATGCTGATCAGTTCAAACGGAAATTCCAGCGAAAGAAATATGTCTTTGGTTGAGTTCGTAAAGAAAACGGCCTTTTTGAGAAACGAACTCTTTGCAATGCTTTATTCATGTTCCATAGAAAATATCTTCTAATCCTTCAAACCTGGTTTTCAGGTAAAAAATTCAAAATAATAGACTAGTTAGCATCAGAGCATACTAGAAGGATTTGAGCGACTTGACGAGCTCACTAGAGTATTGAGGATGTAGAGTAGATAAAAAAGTCAACGACCACACTCATTTTTTCGATTCTGTGGTTTGTTTTTTAAGGTATACATAAAAATCCTGAACTTTGGTTGAAAATCATGTGAGTAAGAAATAAGATGCGGTTTAACCACTGCTGCAAGACAATAGTCTCTAGCAGAAGGCCCTGTAGAATATCAACTGTGCGAAAGGATGACCACTGAATTAGGTAGGAAATGTAGTGCTCATAGTGTTCCCACAATGGTTAAAACCTAGTGTGCCAACTCTTTCACGCAATAGAAACAAATAGGAACCATCTGGCTCTTTTTTGGAGAGATTCGACGAATTAATAGGAGGATAAGTCATACAGGTGAATTCAGGATGGTTTGTTTACCGAATGCTTAGCGCATCGTCGTGGCTAGAGCGTGTTTCTAAGTGTCGATGTATTCCGTATTACAACTTGGAGTTCTTATCTCTTCTCTTATCAGGACTGTCAAACCCAAGAAAGTGGCTGAAATTTTTTCTCGAAATTCAGATAAGAATAAATTATTCAATGACAACGTCCAGCTATTCTAGAATGCCTGCTAGCAAAAAGGAGTGACAAGAAGCTCTTCCATGATCTTTCCGTGTCCCACAAACTATGCAAAGATCCAAGAGTGTTCTCATACACGACGATGAAGAACACAGTATCGGTGAGGTCGTTTAAGGCACTAAACGATAAAAGGACTATGATCGATACAAGTGGTATACTTCGAACAGTGCTTAAATAAAAAGGAAGAAGCTCTCCGCGTTGATCAATCCTTGAAGGTGCGCCATGCATTCGACTTCATTAAGCATCGTTCGGAAGTTATTGAATGCATATATGGCATTTACAATGACTCGCGGTGGTTTATCGATGTATCGAGTCAGCACTGCTATACTCCCAGAGAAATCTGGTATCAATTTGCCGATTCCGGAGGGATGGAAGGTTTGGTGGGCCATGGACGCAGGAATCGATTACCCTCGTGTGTTGCAGGGCGCCTCCGACCACTGCGCCAGACACACCCTTGACCGGTGTTTATTTTCTGAAATTGTTGTTCCAAAACCATAAAGGTGTATCACGGCATTTTTTCACGAATGTGTTTATGTTGGAAATAAAGTGCACTGATGCGCATAGTTGTTCTTCATTAACCTTATATCGACGACATGGCTTAAAAACACAGCTAGAGCAAGCATGTTCACAGAGGTTAGCCAATAAGACCAACGATCTAAACTAATGCACGACCCTTTAGTTTATGATGAACGCCTGGTATTTGAAGGGCAGTAGTGGACACCATTCTGGCGTTATCCATTACTGAATGACGATCAGAATTTTAGCCTCATGGGTAAGGATCTAATGGTATGCGACGTAGAAAACGTTGAGGCACGTACAGCTCTTGAGAGCACAGCTATCAGCTAGCTAATTCAGGGCATTTTTCTGTTTAACGGTAGTTTTCGCTCTAGGATAATACTGCCGACTTATATGGTACATTACGACGATATCTAATTCTATGCATAACTTTTTATTCACTGCGTATCATTTTCCTTCACGGCAGGGTTTCATGTGAAATAAAACCACAATGTTTCTGAAAAATCTGCAAAACGTGGACCCCAGACCAGATTTGAGCCCACGATTACACTCTCTAGAAGCTTCTAATTTTATGTCCGCCACCTGCAGTTTACACGAACTTTCCAAATTATCCACTAAGCAGAAATTGCGAAAACAAGAAAAGCAATCGCTTGACATTTGTGTTAAGTGTTATGCTTGTAATTTTAATTCTGACAGCGTAAAAAAGAATAAATACTGGTTTCCTGTGAAAATACACGCCTTTCATCCCAATCAACAAAATTCAGCGAGCGCTAGTATACGTCGTAGCACTTCTGCTATTTCCCTGTCGCAGTTATTGTGTTATGTGCCAGTTTAGTTAGAATAAGTAACGAATGAAGAAAACATGATGAAGGTTGAATTACGGGAACTCTTCCGCTTTTTGGGCTGCTAGAAGTTTTCATAGCAATAAACTATTTCGCATACTACACCGTTAATTATCGAAACGAAAGGCTATATACACTCCCTGATCAAGGTCCTTTATAAACGAAGTCTCACAATCAGACCAGTGATTTCGCTCTTGTACATTTGACGTTTCACAAGTCGTTTATGGCTTCTTATAGCTTCTCTTGAGCGATTGCTGTTATGACGCACCCACTTGATTTCTGAAAGCTTGCCTTCCCTAATCTTTGTTTATCAACAGACTAAATCTGGGTTCTTTCGCTCCAATTGCGTATAACCCTATTCTGCGAAACTTATACCTACGATGAATGGACATGTAACGCTGGAGAAGCTTACATGATGCTGACTTAAATAGAGCATAAGGAAAAAATTTGCGATACTACACAAATTTTTAAAAATTTCATAATGTGTTTATATTGCTGAGCTTACACGAAGTTGATAGAGATGATTATTCGGCTATCGTTTCGACGTCTTCTTCTTCATTAGAGCCAATGACCCTTGCCGATGGTCCACAGTTGTTTCTCTTCTTCATATGGAGTCTTCGTCTCGAATCGAGCCAGGTTCTCCTCAGTTGGGCATCTCAAATGAGCTATATTCACCCGACGACGCTGTTTATACAGGGCGGTTGTTGTTGATATGATTGTCCATTGACAATAACTTGTTTTTCAACAGTTTTATAGTTTCGCTGCTGTTTCGACTTTATACGACTTCAGTTTTCAATCAGAGTGTCAGTTTTTTCTAACGGATGTTTATAATGCAGCACCCTGGAAGAGGCTTAAAACAACATTTTAGATCTTTTCCTATAGCGAAAAGAAAGACTAATGAGTGCTATTCTTAGGAAATGATCTTGTTTACTCGAAAAAAGCCATTATTCAAAAGAGTAAAACAAACGTTATAAGTTGAATACGCAAAACTTTTCGACAGGTTTCGAAATCATTTAATGAGCTACCTTGCGTTGTCATGCGGAGGAACAAAATTGTTGAAAAGTGTTGAAGGAATCTTATCGACTTTGCTAACTTGTCAACTTAAAGGGACGCTGTGGATTAGTGAATGACATTACTTTGGAATTCAGGACAGATAGTATCCATTGTCTCTCTTGCATGGTGTTTTTCTATGAACTTGTAGTTCAGTGAGAAGTTAAATTCTTCATTTGGGGCGCGCTTGCCTAATTAATGGTGGAAACCGCCCGATATACGCTTCCGCCAGACGATTTAGAGACATTCTATCAAACTATGATGGAAAGCTGTGGTCTTCGACTTTTTCTTTCCTGTACGTTTATATACGCAGTTCTGAGAACATTTTCTGATAGAAACTCCAGCATTTGCCTAAGAGGTGTATAAAGACAAAGAAAGAAATGTGATGCGGAAGGTATTGGAAAATAAAGTTGAGTCACCTTTTAATTCACCACCTCTTTTATTCCTACCTGCGGCTGATTCTGTCACGTTTACCTTTTTGCCTTTCCAACAGACACATCGTACCGCCCGACCGGCTTACTTTTCGTACATAGATAATAGGAGATAATTAAATAGCCGTATTTTCGTGGCACAGCTGTTATGGCAGTGGGGTAGACGTCTTACGTAAAACGAATCCACAACTTAGTTGGCAAGCACTGGAAGAATTGTATTTATTACACTGCTGTAGGAACCTTTTGGCATTTACAAAAGTTAGAGCCACAGTGAGTTAATATTCCAAAAGAGCCTCTTCAGCTTTGATTGTGGTTGGGCAAGGATATTGACATGCACCATAGGGGTGGCTGTCAGGAAAGCTCTACGGAGTAAAAGCAAATTTAGCAAAAGCTTCGAAAACCTATTCGGTTACTACTATTTTTTCTACACGACCCTTCATATCTACTGTGTTAATCCGAACACTTCGCAGTTGACGCAGAATTGAAGGCTCCATTGAAAGCAAGCGCACGTCCAGCAGTTGGAGAACATGTAAAAAAAACTTAAAGTAAGCATGTCAACTATTTCAGAACATTTAAACAAGTTTGAAAGTCGAAGAGAATTGTCAAACAGATGTCGCACCAACTGAATGGCAACTAAATAAGTCGCCTTTTTCAGCTACGGACTTCGCGTTTTCCGAGCTACCCCATTGATGCGTTCCTCTATCTCATTGTAACGTATGACGATAAATGATTTCGCTTAGACAATCGGCGAAGATCGGCTCAGTGGTTGTACCGCGAAAAAGTCCTGCAGCGCTTCACAGAGGCAAAATTGCAGCAATAGCAACCATCCTGACCGTTTGGTGATACACAGCCGGTTTGATTCATTGCAGTTTCCTGAATTACCAGAAACATCAATAGCTAAGCACTATATTGGTCAAGGAAAAGGAACCATTCCTCCTCAGCCACGCATCGTGCCACCGACGCTGCAAATGTAAGATGAGCCAAGCTGCAAAACTTTGTCTCATACACCATATTCAGCAAACTTCTTGTCAATTCCCTTAATAAATCAATAGATTGACTTTCTATAAACGTTGCCACAAATAATCGATTTTCTATCTATCTATCTTTTTATACATATATGTGTATATAATCTTACGAACTGCCCTTGTATAAGTTGACGCTGTTATTGTTGTTGCTGCGGTTCAATGGCTGACGTTTTAGCGACTTCGCCTACTTCAGAGCCTGGACCTATTTTACGCAGCGATGGCCTTATAATAAAGTGAAATATGTATAGCACTTCAAAAGGTCTACCATATAAATCAACACAATCTTGCTTAAGTTTTCCAAACTATTTGTCCTGTTGTTGCTGGTGGGAGAACCCGTGGGTTTTTCACGTTGGATGAGAAGTGAGACCCACCGAAATCAAAAAATAAGTTTGAAAAAGTGGTATAAAGGTGGTATAATGGGCACCAGGTGGTATAAAACCTTCATCTTTGGAATTCATTTTTCGACTTTTGAAACTTACCAAGATCGACTTTCTATTAACCTCGGCATTGATTGATAATTCACCGTTTTTCTTCAATAAGCAGACACGACTCAATAAGAGTCTTGCGCGTTGATGTTTTTGGTTTTTGTGCTAAGGTACGGCCACGGACGGCCACTCCAGAATCGCCACCATTGTGTTCTCGTGCCCTATGTGCAACATGGCGAATTTTAGCTTTCCTATCTAGATGTTCTTTCATTTTAAACTGGTCTCCTCGTTTTCTCAACGTATTCCTCATCGCGTAACTTGCACGAGATCACAAATATTGTACCTGAAATCATGCAATTCCCGTCTTTACCGTTAGCATAGATTACACAAATTTCTGGGCTGCACGAAGGATCACAAAGGTTGTTACGGACTTCTCTCTAGCTGACTACCACTTCTCAGAGCACCCTCTGTGCGACAAATGCTTGAGAATAGGTGCCGAGGCCTACACCTGCCTTCGATGCCTTTATTCGCTCCAGAAGTCCAGAAAGTATAAAAGAACGTGCTTCCCATTGTAAAAAAAATCAGTAGATTTCAGCGTTTTCATGTCGATCAATCAAGGTTACTTAAGCGACGTTATGCCACTTTAAAAATAAATGCAGGTAAAGCAGTCATTATTTCCCGAGAGACAAAATATATGTCCACGTGGAATGCGAGAAACTCGTCCAGATTCTGGACTTCGGCTTAATGGGAATCTTAGTGGTTTCCCTCCAATGTCGATTTCATTTCATTGAAAGAAATAACATACAGTATGTAAATCCACGGTCTGTACAACAACAGTGAACAGCTGAAAACAAAAGTAATTAGTTGTGTAATAATAATTCATGCATAGCTAAGCCTTGAAATGAGAATTTATCTAGCAGCCGAGCTTAATGACAATCTTCTTCTCAGAGATGTGGTACGAGTCGTTGAATTCCATGCATCCACGATAATACTTTGGTTATTCTGAATCTGTAATCACACTAAGCCGTCAACACTTATTCTTATGCAATACATTTCTTTGTTTTTAAGATCCTAGCCAACTAAAGTTTCTCTTTAGATAACTGAGAAGGAAAACCAGAATGGCGGAGAAGGACAATCTCACACGTGCTGCCATTCTTTGCATTGTGAGCGTCATTCATTGAGGCTACTCCATGCGCATGAAACATAAGATCAGAAATCAGAATAAAAGACATAATACTAATGAATAATGTTGACTTTTTTACCTACTGCCTTCTACAAGTTTTCATGGCAGGGTATTATTAGTGAAACAACCACAATGATGCTGAGATATTTGCAAAACTGCGGCCTGCTCTCAACTATAGCCTCAGCTTAACTGGGTTCAATGCCGATTTGGGCTCCCAGATCAATCCCGATGACGGCTGATTGCTGATGTTAATAGATCAATAGAACTATCTGAGAGACAGGCGAAACGAAAGACCTGCATGGTGTGGTGGTGAACGCGTTAGCTCTCGGAAAAGGTTATAGCGCGTTCGTTCCTGACCGCAGACACCTGCGGTCAGAAGTTTTGCAAATATCTCAGTGCCATTTTAGTTGTTTCACTAATGAATAAGATACAAGCGATGTCTTGCTAAACCGTTCAGCGTAAGTGTGAGAAACTGTGTTGCAGGTGTGAAGGCAAAATTTTTATCAAGAGTTGTTTAAACAAATCTTTGTTGTTGCACAATTGTCTGTTGAAATCTCACGTTTTCCAACTATTCTGAAAGTTTATAGCTACAAATTAAAACAGATTACTTAACGGTGCAATACACCGATAAACATGTGAAACCTCTGGAGCAGCTCGGCTGTTAGTAATCAAGTGAGCGATCGAGCCAGTACATCGAAACTCACTTTGAGTGATTTTCTCTTACTCTTGCTATCTTACTTATTCAGATACGGATTATTTCATTAGTAAGATAATATGAGGTTACTAATAAGTTTGGTTCTGTCGACTTTTTTTCGACTTATCAATAAAAGAACACATGTTGACCAGTCCTGCCGAGGTTAAAGAAAAGACAGTTTTGAAATATTTTTACTCAGACAGTTGAACAGCATGCCTCCACGAGTTGCCACTTCACTTCGTTTTCGTTTTTTTTGTTGGTTGTGACTATCACCCATGGGAGTGGTCATATCAGAACATGGATGATGTCCAACTGCAGCTAAGAGCACATATAGAGCAGCAGCACATATGTACATACATACCTTCTCTTGTGGTCCTCTCTGGCACGTTCTCGATTCACCAGCTCAAACATTGTTCCCATTCCAACAATATTGATGAAAATGGCTTTTTTTTGGTAACTTTTTTGTTACGAAGCTTTCGTTATCGAGAAAAACGGCCCCACACTACAACATAGTGTAGGTGGCAAAACAACCCTCTTTGTTTCTTCGTATATTTGTTGAGCAAACGCGAGGTGTTATTGCTCTTTATTCACGAATATGCTGACGTTTCGGCGGATTTCGCCTTCCTCAGAGCCCCTTTCTATGAGGTTTCCACTAAGTGTGTCACGTAGAGACCAACCGCACAGAAAACACATGGAAGTGTAATGTGTTGTTTCGATTGTTTGCTTGTTTGTTCCTCTTTGTTTCGATATAAGCACTCGAGTATTGAGCTTCGGGGAAGATTTGTCAGGTATGAAGAAGGACACCGTCTGTTCTTCTAGTTTCTCTACTTTACCATAAGACATTATAGATAAAGGGTAAGAGGATAAAGCTCTCGGCGTTGGTCAATCTCTGAGGGACGCGCCATGCATTCTACTTCATCAAGCATCGTTTGGAGGTAAATGCATGAATATCTGGCCTTTATAATGGTTGCCTCGCAGTGCCTACCGATTTATGGAGCCAGTACTGCTAACCTCCCAGACAGATCTGGTACCAACTTGCCGACCTCGGAGGGAGGAAAGGCATGGTGGGCCACTGGCACGGGAACGGATTCCACGTGCGTGTTGCAGGCCGCCTCCGACCACTGCGCCACACACGACACATTGTGGATATAAAAATTTATTTGCTTATAAAATTCTTAAACAGGAATGAAGCAGTTTTCGACAGAGGCACTACATAGACATCACCGACATTGTACTTTCAATATGTTCGAACGCTTTGAAATGTCGAGGTGATTAAATTTCTCCTCCAAATGGAAAACTTGCAAAACCTTATCATTGATAACTGCGGAAATAGCTTATGTGAATATGTGAATACAATCTTTGAAAGAATATCTTCATGGACTAAATATAGGAAGAGTTAAAAAGTGGCGCAATGGGAGAATGTTTAAACAAAGCAAGTAAGCACTCTCAGAAAGCGTCATAAGAGTGTGACATTCATCGCTTGAATTTGGGCCAGATCCTCCAACCTTCCTGGTTTTTTAACCAAAAATCTCTCTGTGCCAGCGAATAGACCAACAGATTGTTGAAGAAAGGAGAATGTACTTTATCCCCTAGTCATTTATCCACATGCGTGATCTGTGATTAAGTCGAATTATGTGAGAATCACTAAAATATTTTTCTCACTGACAGGGCAAGTCCCTCTTCCGAACTATTTCATGCGCTTGCAATGAGCAGTGCACAGCTGTTATAGATCGTGAAAGGGTTTTCAGTCATTTAACTGTATTCTTTTTAGCATGTCTGCTCCTGCATTACTTTCAGCTTAACGTCTAAAAGTATTTTGCACTAGAATGACTTTAAAATTGTCGCGGTCTATCTTAAAAGCTGACTTGGTTAAACATTGGTAACAACAATGAATTTTTTGCATGATTGAGCTAATACCAGGTACTTATATATTCTATACTGCTAATGTTTCGGCGCCTTCGCCATCCTCAGAACCGCCTTGAACTAGTCGTTCAAAAATCATTGATTAATGTTACCAAGGTTTAATGGAAATCGGTTCCCAAGATACTGTTTGCCACGATAAGTGCCAGCAAATGAGGTGCTGACTGACAAAGGACGCATTGCCCGCCCATTGCAGGTCATACTAGAGACGGGAAACGATCGACACCTGTCCTGTATAAAAGAGCACAGCTGATTGAAACTAATCATTCGAGTGATAGTCTTTCTACTGGATTCGACTCGATGCGACAGCGATCAGCTGGGTGCTATCCACTCGTATTACCGCGGATCTGAAGAAGATCGATCGCATTCATCATCGTACTCGAATGGGACGGGCGGATTATTTCAGGATTCGCTCTTGCTATGGAAGAACTAGAATATAAATCCAAGTTTCCTTCTTTCCACTAATAAAATTATAGATTTTAGTGGAAAACTATGTTTGACTGGAACTCGATGGGTTGATGAGATAATAAAACAACAGGAAACTCCCACGACCGACTTTCTATTAACCTCGGCATTGATCAAATATTTCTTCGTATTCTTGTTGAGCAAACGCGAGGTGTTATTTTTATTCCTTATTCACGAATAAGCTGACGTTTCGGCGGATTTCGCCTTTCTCAAAGCTTGCTTATCACTGAGTAAGGACGCCTCATTCGAGGAGACTATAGAGAACTTCTCCCTTGGAAAGTTCTCTATCTAACTAAATAATAGTATTTGAAGTCCAAATATGGCCCTCTCGCACTCGCACATCAAACACCGCAATGTAACCTTTCTAATCTTCTCGATCAATTATGTTCAATGTTTCAGGCACTATAGCGATTCAGGTTTGACTTCAGTAGCATAGCGACGATGGCTTATCCGAAGGAGGCGTAACCATAGAACAGTTTACTACTTCCTTGCGAAACAACGAAGCTAATGACGTTTGATGTTTCAGGCAGTTAGGTACAGTCTATTGCGGTCCAGGATCAACAATCCAGATTAACCGCGGTTGCATACGCACGCGGCTCCCGCAGCCGATATAAGCCAGGTGCCTTCGACGGCGGAGACATGCCATCACTCACCTTACCCTCGATCGGTAGCGCGGACAATCCGCTCCGCACAACCATATCCTCAATCATCCTCAATCACATTCATTCACACATTCACATTCATCTTTCAGTGATCAGCAGATTATTTTATCTTGTCTCTCAGCTGGTCTACGGTGCGATGTCAGTAGTGGCGGGGG